>JXPQ01000038.1:29536-39945 GCA_001014675.1 Ephydra gracilis
TAGCTGTTGCTTGATTACACAAACAATATAATAAAACGCAGCATGAAACTTATTTTCAAGCTAATATAATCTTATACTAGTAAAAAAAAACTAAAACAATGATAAATTATATAATGCTAAGTAATAAATATTAATTTACTTTAGTAGCAATATTATAAAATCCACTAGTGGCCAGTTTAAATAGCTGTAATAGAGAAAGTAAACAAAAGTGTCAAACTGTTATCCGGAATTAGTGAATAAATTAAAGACCATTTTCTCTAAGGAAAAATTGATGGTGTCGTTCTCAAAGAACGCAAATTTCAATATGATATACGCAACGAAAAAAAAAATCAGCAAGCCAAATTTACAAACTTATGTTCTGGAAACAACTTTTGAGTTTTTTAAAGTTAAGTTAAATTTTTGGAAAAAATTCGTTCACAACTTTAACCTTGTGTGATGGTATGAATATAATGAATGCTTGCAGCGGCATGGCGTTTCAAAGATCTTTGAAATAAATGCAAGTTGACTCGTAACACACAGCAAATGCAACGGCTATCTCTTTCAAAACTAATGATTGAAAATACCGTTTGCTAAATTTTAGCTTTATTTATTTCATTTACAGGCATTGATACATGAGCAAACCAAGCCGCAATTTGACCGCGTTCATATATGCCGTATCATTCATTTATTCTTAGCAGTTGCGCGGAAAAGTACGCTAGCAAAGAAAAATTTTTTTTTATACAAATTCCATATAATTGCTTTCAAGCCATTTTTCGATACCACGTTTATAGTACGATACAGGTTTCAACTCAAAAAAAGCCCATAGTTTCGGCGATTATCTTATCTGATCCGCACTTAATTTCTTAATAGTGAGCAATCTTTTAAGGTATGAAAGGAGGTGAAAGTCGTTGGGGCCATATGTCGAAAATATGGTCGATGTGGCAGCAACTCGAAGCCCAATTTCAGCAATTTTGCCCTCCTTTTCATTGATTTCTGATAAGCATTTTCTTTTGCTAAAAATGGGGTAGTTTTCTACGATTTCATCATTTAAATGCTCCAATAACATTGTGAAATGAATCACAGTTGATCTGTTTTATTTTTTTTCATGCATATAAATCCATCTGCGTTCAAAAATACTGCTGCCATAACCTTGCTGGTCGATTGTTACTGCATTGCACGCTTTGGAGTTGCTTATTTGCAGCTTCCACTTTGTCAATCAGCTTCACTGACAGAATCTTCGTTGGATATTTGTTAGTATTATAATGTCATGAAACACGTTTGTGATTAACTGAGACAAATAAATGAACAGTTTGCGTTGGAAATCAGCCAAAGTAAGAAGAAAAATAATTTGATTTTTTTTTTTTTAATTTAAGTTGTATCGAACAATTTATCTAATCTTCACTTTCTATATAAACCTTCACTTTCTATATAGTGTTCGGCAATCCTGGACCATTATTTCATAAACATTCTAGTTGCAATTTTAAAAAATAGTTTTACCCCAAGAATTGAATGAGACTGGAAAAACACTAATGCAATCGTTGTGTGATTACAAAACATGACTTATTAGAATTAATTCTAAATTGATTATTAAATTAATATGCAACCCTCTAAGCTTGCTCCAGTTGATGAAGAGCGTAATGAATGGCGCCGTATTCGCTCTAGACATTTCCAAATAATATTCTATACACATCATTAGTTTTTCCTATTAATCAGGCTTGGTCATTACAGACTTATTGGCAACATAATTAAGAGTTTTGCAAGCTATTTGTTGGAATAAGGACCATCGCTTGTAATATTTTTAACGTTTGTGACATTTAGCGCAGTCTGATCTTTCGACCGATTAACACATTTGAATAGATTTTTCTTTTTAAATTTCGAAAACACATTTTTCCGATTCATGTTGTCATGATGTGGGCCCTACACAAAAGTCTCTGACGTGTTCTTCATCGTTTACTACTAGCAATAATGCAAGCTACAAGTATGCCGTTTTGTCACAAAAAAAATTTTTCTTTAAGATGATTTTAGCTGCCACATCAGTGTGAAAAAACAGGCGATCATATGAGATATAAAAACTACTGTTTTTATCTTTCCAGGTATTTTTCTCTTATACAATTTCGTGAGTAAGAATTTCGTGCAAAAATCACAAAAGGATTTTGTCGCAGAGCGAAATATGCCAGTATTGACCAATGAAAATGTAGATCGGTATAAAATGTTTATGGATTTAACGACCAGCGTCCACGATTACTTATGCGGGAATTGCTTATAATTTGTTTTCAAAATAATCATTTATTTCGCATCAATGAAAATGTCAATCAAAATGTTTGATGGAATTTTTTCATTAATTCCAAACAATTTTTTTTCGCACCTTTTCGTTGTCTCCTGGTTGCTCCCATTTCATGGTATGTCTTTCTGTATGCAATTAATAATGAAATTGTTATTTTGGCGCCATTCAGCAGTACTTTTTATTTATACTATTTTACTAAAATCTTTATTGTCTATTTGACAAGCTGTTAACTCGGAATAAGCAGATTGATGTAATTAAAAACCTTGTTAACATGCATGAGAGCACAGAATGCCTTGCAGAGGTATGTGCTGCTGTGCGACACTATTTGCTGTCAATCAAAATAAATGAGTCAATTCTGCTCAGCACAATTGGGCTATTCATAATTTTATGTCCATACAAAGCAACTAAAAATGTTAATTGATAGGGGCCACACTTTCCCCAATTAAACGTGCTAATATTTGTTGAATTTGAACTTTGAACTCCCTTTGAAGCTTTCACACACTGAAATATCATTAAACCACTTCTGATTTTGAATAAGAAGCAAACTTAATGTGCGGCTGTATGCCTCTAACATGCAAATATGGTTTCTTACTTTGTCTTGTCATGTATTAAGAAAGAGCATTTTTTGTGAACTAGAAGAACAGTTCCATTTTTTAGTTGAGCAGTATTCATTTTAAGATAATAAACTTTTATAATTTCTTTACTGACAGGCATTTGCATAAGGTAATGTTTTTCACACTGAGAAAATTCTTTTCGATTGCTTATATTTCCAATCTTTATCTGATATTTTGTTATATGAGTTGATTCAGTTATTTATGAACATATTTTATAACGATGCCCAGTCTTTGCTGTACTGATGCATAATGTCTTCTTCAACAATTATATCACTAGACTTTCTCAACAGTTTTTATTGGGATATATCTTGAACAAATGAAAACTAAAAATGGCTCTATGAATTATTGTATTGAATGTTTTTCGACTCTAACACCTTGTTTCATATTCTTGGATTTGACGCTATTACAGCAGTCTACAGGTCCAGCTGAGCATAATGCCTTGAAATACATGTTTTTATAGCTCTGTATGCAATCGACCATTCTGAAAGGACTAACTCAACAAGTTCAAATCGCTCATTAGGCCTGCCTCCTCTGAGCATTCGGTCAACGATTTCGGAAAGGAAAATTTTCTTAAGGGCTTTAGTAGAAGCAGTAGCTGTACGAGATGTTTGATGATAATGGCGGTATGACGATTAAGCACCACCGTTGTGTATCTTACATTCCACAAATTGGTTAAACAGTACAACGCTCTAACGCCTTCCAATCCAACGCATTTTGCCTGAACTCCATCAATAGTAGTGCTTCCAAAAACTGAAGTCTTACCCCGTATTGTAAGTAGCTTTTACTGCAGACTGAAGTTGCTCAAGCCAATTCCTCCAAAAAGTTTAAATTGCCATGCAAGTACGTGATATATAAAATAATTTTGAAATTATGTTTAAAAGATATGGTATTAATGAAGCAAAGTGCCTGACTGCACCAAATCGATCGAGCCGGCATTCTTATGAACCAACATGAAGTCGACGCACATATCATCAGCAATTATGATATATACTCTGCTATCATTGTGCACCACTCGTGGTTCGTCCTGGTCACTGGATCGCCATTCTATGTCGAATGTGAGCAACGAGAAAAGCCCGTCATGTGTTAAGGTTTCACACCAAACTTGATAGCTGCCATTTTTTAACCAAACAGCGGTAATGCATCGGCGTAAGCCTGTTTTGATGGAAATGCTTAGAAAGTTTTATTTCATTAGTAGCCCAATAGCTTGATGTACACATTTTAATAATTACGTTGCTTGAACTTTATTCCTAGTATATTTCAAGTTTTTTACTAGGCGTAATGTATAGTTTTTAATTTGTTCTTTCCACCTTTGACAAACAGAATTTAATATAATTTATAAAGGAAACATACCATTCCCAGTTTAAACAAACTTAATTAAGCAAGAATTACGTCAGTGTTGCACGTCAGCTTTTAACCGTCAATTGAGTGATAAGTCTGCACAAATAAAAAAAAAAAATTCAAAACTTGCGACCAATCTGCAACTACCTTACCCTGCGTAATCTATTGAATTTTTTCTAATGAAAAATGCTATAATTGACAGTGAATTTTAAATCAAATCTGTCGCAGCAGATAACACTCAATCAGGTCAACGGAATTGTGGCACATTTAAACCACATGTTCTAAAACAAGTACATAATATTCTCAGAATAATTTATAATAATTAATTAGTACAACATCAGCAACCACATTAGTTAAACATTTAGAATGTCACCTCGTCACTAAATACACGCAACATTTGTTGCTCGATTATTGTATACATTTTTATTCTGCAACCTTACTCGTTTGTGCTAAGCAACATGCGTGGGTCTTACAATTTCATTCATAAATTTTATATGCTGAAAGCAACATTTGTACAAATTTCATTTTTCGCTTTTGTCCGCAACAATGCGTCTTTTGGTGATTCCTGTTGCACGCAATTCAGTTCAAACGCATGCTCTCCTTTCGGCAACATATTCATTCGTATCGCCTTCGTGTTTGCAATTGAAATCGTTCGCTTGTGTGTTATTTGTATCCTGTCACACTTTTTAATGGTTGGATGAAATGCTGCTACGAGTTTCTGTGTTGCTACGAGTACCTTATTGGTAATGTTTGCTATTTTTGTTGTTGTAAAAGTTGTTGGTGTTGCTGCTGTGGGAAATTCGTAATATAAAAACCAACGACATTTGCTGAAATAATCTGAGTCGCTTCAACATCGTCAGCCTGTTGCGTTCGTTCGTTGCTTTGCTGATAAAAGCTATAATAACGGTACTTGTTTGAATATTACATTCAAAAATCATTGCTCTCCTAACGGTTATTTCGCTGTTAGCAGTGAACAACTTGAAATTCGTGTTTGGAAACGCGTTACATTTATAAATAAATAAGGAATAACTAAAACTGATTACGTTCGCTTAAAAAAGTTGTGTCTATTTGTGGGTGTGCTTTAGAAGCAAAGTCTTCTTAAAATAAATATTAAATCACTTGTTACGCGTATTAAGTGCTTAACGTATTACGTGATCAAAAACAGCGCAGGTAAATTATTGGTTGGCTTCATAGCCGTCATTATTTGATGGATTATCAGAATTTTAATGCCTTAAGCCAGAAAACAAATCCAAAAAATAAACTATTTACTTAATTTGCAAAGCAAAAGTAATTTTATTTTGTACAAAACAAACAGTTAATCAATGTCTGAACGTGTAAGAAGTAAGTAATAAGTAAAGCACTACTCATTCTACTCGCTTGAGACTACTTGAATTTAACTATGTTAACAAAGTTGTACATAAAAATAAAACACATATATAAGTCAACACATCTTGGCGCTGAACGCAGACTTAAGGTTTCACTGGAAAAACAAACGATACTTGTCTTTTATTATTTGGCAGCGCAATGCCAGTTGGGAGTTCAACAAAATAAAAATTTGCATGCGTTTTTGCAGCATGACCGAACACAGAAATTGAATATTTATTTTGCTAGCTTCAATTTGCCAGCCATAAAATGCAGCCTAAGATAATTCAATTCTATACGAACACAAAATCCTGCAATGACTCAAAATGCATATTAATATTGGAGCAAACCTTTAAAATAAAACCAACACCTTAGGGTGGATTCATACCGTATTCCGTGTGCAAAGGATTATATTTAAGCATTTTGTTGTTCACAAAGAATACAATTGGCAGAAGGGGAAACCACTTTTTAAATTATCGTTTTTCATCCAAAACATTCCTACTCAAAACTATATTGACAATTTTTGAAATAGTTATGACCAACAAAAATGGTGTCAAAAGGCTTGCCTAATTTTGGGAGTTCACCACTGTCCGTATTTAAGTATTCCTGCAATTACTTGCAGAGTATGCGTGGTGAGAGTATGAGTGGGATCAGTAAAAGCTCTTTCTTTTTACTAGAGCTCCCCATTGTTTTAGCCAGAAAGATTTTACTTAATTTAAGCCAACGCAAACGCACGCCTCATGGCATTAAAAGAAAAATAAATTTTCCTTAGTGAAAAATATGATACCGAAACCCCAGATCTTAATTCCATATAAGTATTCCCTTTAACATTTATTTCCTGTGTTTGACGCAATCACAATTTCAATTCTATGCGAAATTTCAATGCTTCCATTTGATGCACATTTGTCTGGCACTTAATGACAAAAAAAAATACTTTGTGCCAAAATGCAAAGATTTCCGCAAACAAGAATCCTTTTAAACCGAAAACTTCAAGTTCGCAGTGATAAAGAACCTTGCAACCTTGTTCCCGGAGTAAGTATCCACACAGCACAGCCTGGATATCAAAGTTAATATAACAGCACAACACAAGCTAGTGTTATTACGAGTTCAATAAGCAATTGAGAAATAAAGCACTCTCTAGGCAAATAAATACAAGCACAGATAAGTCACTCAGAATTCCAGTCCTACTGTATACCGTTTTCAAGATCTGATGATTATGTATTGGTTGAGAAAAATCCTACGTAAGACATATAGCGCTACCCAGGTGATATGTAGCTCATCTGGTAGAATTACGAACTTTATGAAATCTACTGCAATATCAACATACTGGAACGAAATAAATTTCATGCGCTACGTGGGCTACAATCTATCGACCGTATAGATGATTCAGAAGCACCTCGTAAAATGTTTGTTCACATTCGAAGAGTGGTAGTCGCAGAGCAGGAAGACCGAACGAATATTAGATTCATTAGGTGCTGAACGCTATGCATCCTCTAGTGGCGTCAAGCTGTAAAGCATGCGGAACACTGGCGACACAAAAAGGCACTGATCAAAAGCTGCCTGCGGTTGCAACTACCAAATCATTAAGTTTCAAAAATTATTTTGCGTGCTTCGTGTGGGTAACTACATTTTGGTGGAACAAAACAGCAAGCCCCACATTTGTTGCAACGATTGATGAAATCCAGTAATACGCAATCAGCGTGACAGGAATCACAAACATGATTTCAATAAATTAGAAATAGCTTTATTTATTCAAGAACTCTTGCTTTCAGGATTTTGCACTGCGGTCTCGGCGAAACTGCATTGACAGGCTTTGACTATCTACAGGCTTTAATATTTTTGTAATTTTTGCTTTATAAATTTCTATAAAACCTGAAACTTAGCGGAACATTTGGAACTAAAAGAAATTAAGGTTGAGATTACTCGCTTACACTCAGGAAATGGCAGATTCAGTTAATCAAATATATTTGATCATGTTTCGTTTAAGACTGAATAGTAAAATACTATATTTTTTATAAAGAATGCCATCATTTTAGAAAATTTTCCAATACAATTGAAGACAAGTCATTATCGATGTGCACAACACTAGAAATTCTATTGCCAATTCTCTTAAAATCCAATTCTCATTAACGTTAAAGTTTATTTTTCAATGTGTCTCTTGTGAAAAACGGTGATGATAAGATCATGAGTACTGATGGACTTCAATTGTTACTGGTGTTCTATGCTGACTTAGGTAAAATGAGCAATTCTTCTTTTGTTTTTCTAAATCTAGAATTTCATTGCAACTTCTCACTAAAAGGGACTTTTTATGAGAATCGATGAAAAACAAAATTGCTTTGAAGTTTACGATCCTATCTGAACCACCGGTTAAATTTTAAACTTTCAAGAAATTTGCAAGTAACAATTTTCTATATTTTATATAAGCACCCCCTTCTAGTTCAAATGCGACTAAATTATTTTATATTTTATTTATAACGCAGTTCTAAATGAGATATTCGTTACATATACCATTGTTAACAGTAACTTTCAAAAAATTCTAAGCGAAATGGGTTATACTGGTCGACGAATAATACTAACCTTTAACGCTGTTTTATTATCTCTTAATGCAGACTTTAAATTTCCATTATTTTTTTCTTTGGATATTTCTAATATTATATCGCTCTCCTGTAATTGCAAACTTTAATTTTTCCAATTCGATACCTTTTTTATACTCAGAGGTTACAATGACATTTTCAATAAAGTGAAATTTTCACATAATTTTTTCTTTAAAAAATGTCAATGTCCATAGAAATGGCAATGTTCGTTTTATTTATTTATTTATTTTTTGAAGCATTATATGCCATTGAGTTTAAGTGACACGTTGCTTGTATGCAGAGGTTATACTGAGGATCGGTTTTTAATAGTACTGTTTATCGCCTCAGAGCTTACAACTTTTATATACTTCAATAATATCTTAACTCACCATCATCGATCTGATGCTTTTTACATGTAATTCTAGGTATTCCAAATGTGCTTATGAAAAACACCATTATCAGTACACCCTCCTCTTTATACCAATAAAAGTTCAATTAATCAATTTTTAGTATACTCTTATGTTTTTATGATTTCTAATGTTTGGGCAGGTTGATTTTAACTTAAATTTATATCACCTGGTCTGCTGAAATACTTTAAAACACTTAGAATCTGCATATTGAATAATAAATTAAACTAACCATATATCATGCATACATTTAAATAAATAATAAAAATCTAATTTCGTTTTTAATTTAATTGAAAAAGACGATGTTGCCTTTAAAGATGGATTTCTAACAAGCACATGAGCACGAACTGTTCTAAAAATTTTTTTGTTAGTTCATTTTGATAAAATAAATCTACTTGATACGATTCTTAACTGAGAAGGCTATTTCCAGCAAGCATATGAAAATCTTGTTCTTCTAATAATATCACTTGATAATCTTAATAATCCCATTGTTTTAACTGGATCATTTGATAGATTACTAATGAATAGGATTGAATAGGATGACAGAGATAAATTACACTTTGTAACTACAAGCGGTCGATAATAACTCAACAGTATTTGAAACTTCTTCAAACTAAAAAAAAAATTAATTAAGAGCAGTACAAAACAATAATTTTGTAGGGAATGTTTTGAGTATGACTGAGTTTTTTTATTCCTAAGCATTGTGATAAACGGTCAATGATTAAAAAAACTTCATACATAAAGCCTGAAAACTAAATATTCCTCGTCATGGAACACAATTCTTCCAAAAAACTACATTGGCTCTTCTTCCTTCCTATGATGAAATTATAATCAAACATTATCATTTTATTGAAAATGTTATTACAAGTTATTGGTATTGATTGAGTTTTTTATTCCTAAGGACAAAGCGTCAATTTACAAAAAAAAAAAATAAATCACATTATTGTAAACATACGCATAAGTTTTCATAACGAATCGTTGGTATGGTACTAAATGGCGTATGAGCAACATTGTTTCGCTTGGCAAATAATCAACATCATGTATACAAATGCATTCAGATTAATACAAGCAATCCAAATCAACACCTTTTAGGTGAAAATAAATCAGCAGAATATTTAGAAGAAAAATTCGTTCATTGAATTAAACGTAATGTTCAGCACCGCCTTTCACCTTACTTATAAAACTATAGAGATCAATTTGTCATTTAAGACTCAGAGGTTACAAAAAATTATGAAAGAGATTTAAGAAGTGCTCTTTGAAAAACCGAAATTTGATGCTTAATTTGGGACATCAAGCAAGCAAAATGACATGTAAAACACTCCCTGCAGGTATAACAACACACCAAGGTGTGCTTCGCAAAAAGTTAATTGCTTAGTCACCTACCTAAAGGCAATACGAACTATGCTGTACAGGTACATACAAATTTTCGCGCTACTAGATTTCTTAAATAAGTTGCAAGTTATATGCTATAAACACTGAACCCATTAACCCCAGCGATTTTTATATTAAATGCATATCACTTAAATTTTTCTATTGAGGGCCATTAAATACTCTCGCCATTATTTAAATAATTTCAACTGACCTTTCTGCACGTGAAGCATATAAAAATCTTACAAACACTATCTTGCAACTGTAGGTACTCGTGTTACTTAAAGCATGCCACGACTAACAACTTGTGTTAACGCATTTTATGTATTGGCGTTGCTCACTTTTCTTCCAGTTTTTCTATTTGTTTCCACTGTACTCACTTGAGCGTTTGCAAATGAACTGCAATATTCTTGATATCCTTTTATTTAAGTATAGATAATGCAATAAACAAATCGGTCTCGCAGCAACGAACTGCATCAATCCA
>JXPQ01000055.1:21169-39955 GCA_001014675.1 Ephydra gracilis
TATCGAATTAAAAAATGCAATGCAATACAATTAAAAAAAAAAAAAATGAAAACCAAAGAAATCGTACATTTGATATGTTGTTGCAGATAAAGTTGAAAAAAAGTGCGAAATAAGCAAATGTGGCGCGTGGTAAAGGCAGCCGCAGAAAAACTTTAAACAAATAGTCAATTTTGATTTGAGCGCATATTTGCATATCGTTTTTCAATTGTCACCATGTGTGACCGACAATTCTAAAAACGGAATTAAAAGGGAAGGGATTATTAGCAAAAACTTAGAAATACATTTTTTAACAAAGCTATCCGTGTATAAACAGACTTCGTTGTGTCTGCCAGCCTGTCCGTCATATCTGAAACGAATGTTGCATTCTCTCTTCATATCATGAAATTGCAATAAATAAACTGGTATTCAGCGTAAAGGGCGATTTGCCTTCAGAGCAATTTTAAGACAAATGGGTTGTACAGACCTAGTGAACCGTTAATCCCATATGTTCGAACTGGCACAGGCCGAAGTTCATTTCCGATGAAAAATAACCTTCACAAAATAAAATTCGACAAAATGACACTTGATTGTGCAAATTAAAATCGTTAGTATGAAATTGGGATATAATATTGTTAAATTTAAACAAATATAATCTACTACTTTGTCATATAATTACCGTGCATAGGTATACAGATAAATAAGGTAACGAAAGAAAAGGTATTAAATACGAGCTGCTGTCTGCAAAATTCAATGATGACATGCACCAAATTAATCGTGGTCAATGCGAAATGCCAGTCTGTAATGAGTAAATAAGCTCAAGTAACAAAAAATTATATCGATGATTCGATGCTTTTACCAGGGAACTAATGCCTCCTTCCAACGTATTGCAACGTTGGTGCAAAGTAATATTTTATTAGGAAAGGAGATGTATTTTATAACTACCTTTTGTGCGTGATGTGTTTGTGATTGCTTCAATTGGTTGGACATAAGTATTCTTATAACCCAACATTAAGATTCGCATACCAAGTAAGTAATTTTGACAACTTTTGCGTTAGAATGGTGTCTGACTGAATCAGGGCACTTTTAATGCAATAGATAGCAGGGAAAGCAGTTTAGCACTTAGAAGAAAAAGTCAATCTATACGAATAATCAGGAGGTAACGGCTTTAGACTGATTCCCTTTCCCGCAGCGAAAAGCCTTGCCACGTTTGTCATGTATATTAGAAGATTCCAGCATCTCGATATACTCAAATGTATATGGCATTGTCCACATCAACGCACATACAATTAATTTGATGACTTTGTGATTGAAGGAGGAAGCACTGTGGAGACTTCCTTGTCACTGGCAAAGTAAGAATTAATATTTGTTTCAGCAAATAGTAGGAAACCTAGGGCAAAGAAAATTCTTCTTCCAGAAGATTTAATCACAAGATACTGCTAAGGTATTTTTCTACCACCCTAAGAAATTATGTTATGTGTTTAATATGTTTTTTTATTGCCCATTACCATGGAATGGCCGCTTATACGATAAGAATCCTATCCAACAATTCAGAAAGAAATTGGTTGAGCAATATCCATCTCTTCTTGAAAACGATATTCAAGACTGATTCATTTTTTTCAGAACATTTAAAGAACTGAAGACCGATATTGTGAAGGTTTCCTAATGTTCTATTACCTCCTATATAACCAACTTTTGATTTATGCTGAAGACGGCGGGTTTTGTTAATGAAATTTATTGAAATTTTTTGCTGAAATAAAACTAACATCACATGATAAGCTCGTTGTAATTTTCATTTGTTAGAAGAAATTAAATAAAGAAGGATTCTGTTTCACTAAGAACGATTACTTTTTTCTGCAAAAACGAAAAACAAAATACTGTTGAAGCCAAGGCGTGATAAGCATTATTCTCCAGGAAACTTATCTGCTTATTTGCTGAGTTAAAACTAGGCGAAATGGCAACCGAGGATGATGCACGCAATGAATGCCACAACGAAGCTGTTACCAAAAAGTACATCAAAAACAGCCACAAAGTAATTTTGACTGACCGCGACATAAAGATGACCGTGAAAAGTATTTGGAGGTGTTCAGTTCAAAAAATGTTCATCTAAGTGGACTGCAGCAAAGTTAAGTCTTTAGCAATTTGGTACGCATACGGTTTTATATTCCGTGATTATCTTCAGAAAGGTATTGACATCAGCAGCAACTGCGACATGCTGTTATAGGATCGTTCATATAAAATCATACAAAAACAGTGCATTTCCTAGAAAAAGAATGACTTGTTTAATTACCGCTGTATAACACGGAAAAATATTGAAAACGATGGCCAAATGCATGAATTGTTCTTGGAATTGCTACCGCATTCCCCATATTCTACAGATCTCCTACCAGTGGCTGTTAAACATAAATCGAAGCGTTCAAAAGGAATCAAATAATTAGCTGACCGCTATAGTCGCAGTTTTGCCCTCGAAGGTAACTTTATTGAATACGTGAATCAAATTTTATCAAAAAGACATTTTTTTAATATGGTAGCCTAACAACAATACACAATAACTACACAATTTTGGGTTTCAGAAAAAACAGAATTAAATGGAATAAAAAAATGCTTTAATAGACCTAGAAATAACCCATGATTTTAACAATCCTGGAAAACTGGATTCATGAGGGCTATTTAAAACTGTTAATTGCACTAATTCTATGCAGGCTTATAAGAAAGCTAAAATTTATCATTAAAACAAATTTTCATATTTAAATAAGCACAGGCCTTTAAATAAAGTTGCTGTTTCGTTAATGCTGTTGTTTTCACGGACAGGCCCCTGAAGGACATCGTTCTTTACCACTTTTGAATGAATACCAGGTTTTTCAAAGAGTTTTGCATTTCTATGAGAGAGGGTGTTGCTACTAACCAACATTTCTTTTATTTTGATTTTGGTTAACTATTCATTTCAGCGTATTTCATTTCAATTCTTCATAAATTTTACAAACAGTTTAGGAAGAGTCAAAGTAATTTTTAACAATGAGTAAAATGATTGTATTTAAATTTTTGGATGGTTTTCAATCAGAGAATATTTATGAAACAATGGTGAAAAGTTTTATAAATTCCTTGCGTTAAGTAAAAACAGAAGAGTGGTTTGTAAAATTAAATGTCGTCATTCAAGCCTTGGCAACAATTCAAACACCAATAAGACCTTAAATTATAGAACAAATATAGGATATCGTATTGTAAATTAGTCGAGTGACTGCAAGAATTTTAGGAGTTCTTGGTTTCTTATTGTGCAGTGTAAGGGAAAATTTCTATTCAGTTATTTGATTTTAGAATGCTGTGCTCATAATGGGGACCTAAATAAATGAAACTGTCGTTCGAAAACCAGAGATCTCAAAAACAAATAGACCGTTTTCGAAAGAATCAACAGTATTGTGTTGTGTTCAGTAATCATTGTGGGTAAACATGAATCGATCACCATGATCATGGACACAAACAATGGGGTAGAGAGGGGAATGAATATGATTCTTTCGCACATGTTGTCAAATCACCATATCATGGGAGTATGTCCACAATGCCCCTTGTCCATGGAGTTCGGTTCAAATTGTTCGGTTCCTGTGTATTGACCCTATTTGGTCCCTAGCATCTTTCATATATTTGCAAACCTTGAGAGATTAAAACCTTTTTTTAAATAACTGTAATGATCAGTCGTGGAAGCTTATTTCACAGGTTTTCCTGAGTCTATTTTAAGGGAGGAATCAATAAAGTCGAATCTCATTGGAACATATGTTATGCTGAACAATGAAGGGGATTTCAACGCATTGTTCAAACCCATTATACTTGGCTTGGATCGATGGGTAACAAAATTCAAAATTTGTAACTTTAACAATGACAATATAATAATTTTGTTTTTATTTGTTGTATTAGGATACTGCGTAAGCCGCTGGTTTGTGATTAAGAAATGAATTTAACGTTCTTCTGTAGCAATGAAACACAAATAATTAGACACGTCACCAATTACATTGGCAAAGCGTTCATTAATTTTAACATTACGTTTGTAACACGCAGAATAACTCTGAAGAGACGTATTAAAACATATACCGAAATAATGCGCACCACCGCTAGAATTGATTTAGCAATGTAATTCAAATTCCAAAAAACCAAGAACGGCTTGAGCTAGCTTAATGAAATTTGGAACACATATTCTATGAAAAAACGTTTAAAATTTCTTAAAATGAACTCAATATTTCGAGTACCTATATAACCATAAATTAATCTAAATTACGAGCATAAGCCTACTGAGGCCGTTAGAATTGATATTTGTCAATGAAAATTCAAAATTAAACAGAAAATTAAAGCATTTAACAATGTTCAAATATTGGACATGATTGAAAAAAAATTTTGAGGTATCTCCAGTAGACCAAAAAATTCTCAAAAGAGTCTTTATACAAAATTTTCCAGAGTTATCATATTACTGTAGAGAAAGTTTATTATACAGTGCACATAAAAGTAATTAAATGCGTACCCAAAATGGATTTGATTGTTTGAAAGTGTTGTATACCTCCAGGACACCTATGTCGTTCCAATGAAGCTTTAATGCTGAATAATGCATAATTGTCACTAAAATTAAATGAAATTTCATTATGAAATGAACTTCAATATAATCACTATTTTATTGCATTAAAATAAGAGGTACTTCAATCAACGCAAATATAATCCTTCAAGGTACCAAATATTGATTAATTGGATGAAAATTAGAAGTACCTCCAGTACACCTATTTGGTCTCTATGCTGAATTATGCTCAATTATAAGTATAATCCAAATGTTGACCAAATGTGGTCAGGATTGCATGAAAATCAGATGTACCTCCAGGACAACTATGTGGTCTCTATAGAGGCTTTAATGCTGAATTGTTCATGGTTGTCATTTTAAATCTACAAAGTTTTAGGATTGAGTGAAAATGAATATAATCAATTTTAATTGTACGAAAGATCGGAATGATTGGACGAGAATTAGTGGTACCTCCAGAACATCTACGTAGTCTGAATAGAAGCCTTACTTCTTAATAGTGCATATGCTACATTTAAGTTTATCAAAAATTTCAGTGTTAACTGAAAAAAATAAAAATTAATGTACGTATTAAAGATTCATTGAAATCAAACACCTACATGTGGTGCACAAAAAGGGACAACGAAAGAAATTAATCCAGATTAATTATGGTACTGTGCTGTTCCAGTTGGGAATAAGTAATCGACGTATATTATACTGTCGGCCGAATTCGATTGTACGCTTTTTACTTGATACATAAATACAAGTTTGAATTGGGTTATACTGAATATAATACTCCAAAAGGTCAAAATTTTTTTTGTCCCAATTCTTCAATCCCTATAAGTGATTTAAATCACTCTGCCTTCCGATGAAAAAAACTTCGAGAACGAAATCGCTCGTCCACCGGTTTCCAGCTATTTTTACTTCATCTAAACAGGCGGTTTGTCATAACTCCTTTTATTTTGTTAAAATTCGTTAAAAAATTTCAAATTTTCACTTTAGAATTGTCAAAAAAGATGGGTTTCGTTATCGCACAATCTTAAATTTTCCATAGAAAAAATTGCACTGATATGTCAACACTAAATGGTTTGTAAGCATTATATGCATTTAAAGCTGAAACTTCACATGTCTTATGGCATTATTTTTGTGATTTTCGCTGTAGAGTAATAAAAGAGCGTATTGTAAACAAACCCACTTGCTCAGCAGCCAATATGTATTTGAATCTAAATTATAATTTTTGCAATATCGTTTAACTTGATTGAAAAATGAACACATACAAATATTTAATTGGCCGAACAGTTTAGTTTTAACAAATTGAACATTATTAAATTCTATATTTTCCATCGCATTGTGACATAAATGTTATAACGTGATCAGATCTGTTTGTTTAAGTAAGATTTGAATTAAGAAGTGCGTTTATTAAATAAAGAATTTTAGGAACACTTGTGTCTTGTTGTAAATCCCTCTTGATAACTCATTGCCTACTTACACAGATACATCTTGTGCGTAACCAAATTGCTTCTTCTATTTTGATAATTAATTCATTTTCAAAATTGCGAACGGACTGCGGCATGTTCAAGCTTGCATTTGTAAGTGTTGGTTTATTCATTGGTAGGCAAGAGTTTTTTACGGTAAAGGAAATCCGAAAAATCGAGTTAATTATGCACACATACGCAAACGTAATCCCGAATGCATTCATATACATGTAATGGAAATTAACATTTTACGGGTTACATTGTGGGAAAGTGACAGATTGTGTAACAAACGAATTTCGTATTATTTTCCCAGAATAAAATAATTAACACTTACGGCATTCCATTCGCGGCATTTTCAACGGTTGTCATTAATTGTATAAATTTGGTATTGCCGCAAAACTCAAATCAATTAAAAGTTTTAAGCTTCACAATAATAATTTCAAGAACTATCATTGAAAATGAGAGTTTTACATTCGCAAAGGCTAAAATGCTTTAAAATGCGCTTTAAATCTGCTCTGAACATGTGTTTTAATACACGTCGCTAGTAAAATTCTTAAAGTGTACATTAGTTTTGGTCACACGTTTGTAACACCCAGAACCAGAAGCAATACGAAAGGCATCACCAGAGGAATTGACTTAGCTATATTCATCCATCCGTATCCAAAAAATAGAAAGAACTGCTTGAGGTGGATTAGTGGCACTTTGGTGCACATATTCTTTGGAAAAATTTAAATCCCCTTTTTAATCCGACCATTATTTTATGAGGTATCTCCAGTACTCTTATTTACACATATATTTATTGAAAATATCGGGCTTAAGTGTACTATTTATTAATATATTCTAACTTAAAATTTTCAATGAAATTTCAAAATCAAGCGGCAATGTAAAACATGTAACCGTGTTCCAAAAATGGACATGATTAAATAAAAATCAAATATGCCTCCAGCACTCAAAAGAGGCTTTAATACAGTTACGCAGTGTTTTCATTTCAACTTGACAAAATTTCAGTACTGAGTTAAATCCACTTGTTCTATGTGTGTGCCGAATATGGGATGGATTCGATTAAAATTAGAGGTATATCCAGTTCACCTCGTGGTGCCACTAGAGACTTTACTCCTTAATCATGCATAGGTTCCATTTTAATTTTACAGAATTACACTATTAAGTGTAAGATTTATTGAAATCATACACCGTTATGGTTCACAAAAAGAAAAGTATTGAAAAATTTTGCCGTAATTTACGATATTAATCCAGAGTAAAATGAAGTACTGTGCTATTCTCGTCTTAATTTAATAATCAAACGAAGTGAATTATAATTCCGGCCTAAGCCGAATGTATCCTTTTTACTCGTTTTTCTTTAGTTTGAGTTTGCAATTTTTTATTATTATCGGAACAGCCACCGTTCGTACAGCATCTTTTCTTCAAAAAAGGCTTTTGTCCAATGACGTGTCAGCACTTTTTTTTTAAATTTTATTAATATTTAATAATTACGAGGAAGAAGAATAAGGAAAACAAGAACACAAATCGTTTCATAATTTTGGAGAAAAGAGTTTACAAATCTTACTTATAAAAAATTTCAGGGATGAACCAAAAAACCATAGAAGCTTTTAATCGTAGTAAAGGAATGTTGATCATAAAATTTTCTTTGTGTGTCAGTTGCTCGTGATGACCTTCTCTAAGTAGAATATTGAGATAAAAACAGGATGCTCACGATATTCTGGCATATAGACCCCTCTATTAATTCCAGAAGAATTACATATTTGATTAAAACGGCAATGACTTACTCTAAAAGCCCTTTAAATGTCATTTTAAAACGAAGTTAATATTTAGGGACAACATAAATGATTAAAAAATTTTGAATGAATTACGTTGACTTAGGCTCAGGCGGTGACCTTAAAATTACCATCTGCGTTGATAACAAATTTAATCATCTTGAATACAATTATCACAACTTTTTTAAATTTATAAGCAAACATTTTCAGTGCTGTGCCACATCAATTAGTTAGTAACATTTTATACAGCAGATACTCGGATTGGGCTGTCAAAAGAAATTACATATCAGACAAAAGCTTCTAAATTCATTATTAATTTTTAATATGTTTGCACTTTTAGGAAAATTTCATGGAACGAAACTTATGACAAGAAATTAAACGTCGAATGCGCCCGTCATTGCGAGGCACGTCGTAAATGAAAGTATACAGGACACATGCACATTTCCCCAATTAAATAATTGATATAGAATTATTATCTTCTTTAATCTATTTGAAGTCAATTTGCAATGTAACCCTGAATTTTCTATGCATGTTTATGTTGAGGGTAGCTTTGAATTGCATCCAGGTAATATCTTTTTATGTTTTGAATCTTCAAGTGTTTCCCTTCGAATATGACAATACATCACAGCTTTGTGTCATTTTCAGCAGAGAACACTTAATTTTTCCTACTTATATGCACAAATATTAGATTTCATGCGGATATCTTCACAAATATATACATATATATATGTAAGCAGCAGAAATCTATTGGTCGGTTTCAAGGTAGTTGTCAAAGCTGTTTAATTTGGTTGATTTAAACAAATCTTCTTTTTGGCTCGCTTGTTAGGCGCTCATTTAAAATTCAAAACTTCGCATGGATTTAATATTCCATACTGAACATCTTTTAATTTTTTCAATTTTGAGTTTTGAGACATTCTAGAGAAATTTTATATTTTTGTTTGAAAACTATGAATATCGGTAATTTAACGATAAACCTGCTTTAAAAACTTATCAAACAGATAACAGTTACATGCTAAGCGTTATACATTTCAAAATATTGCAATTTAATTTTATTTTTTCTTATCATTGTATTTCATAACGTGTAATAGTTGGAAGAAAAATAATTGTTTTTATCAAGTGTAATCAAACAAGCAAGATCGGTGAAGTAATTGTATAAAACAGCCTACGTAAAACCGAAGAGTCCTCTTATTCAAGGAAAAAATTTAGTTTTCTCCAATATTTATTTTATTAAAAAAATTCACAATACAAAAAACTTTGGTGTTTCGCCAAATAACTGTCTATTGTTTTCTTTTAAGTGAAATCGGGGCTAAAACCCTTAAGATGATAGACACAATTTTTGGCCGACTTCACTCAAATTTAAAAATATTGAAATATCGCAATCGTTATGTAACATGAAATTTCAGTGGTTTTTAACTGATTAAATTCAATTGTGAAACTATTGAATACGATACGTTCAATCTTTAATTATGGCTTTCACCCTTCTTCATAGAAGGCAGCTATTTCGTTAAGATGTGGAGTAATAACTGTATTGGAGATTTTGAAATTTTTACCGATCCCTCCTGAACTCGAGAATATTATGGACATATCAAAATGTTCCGGAATATTTCAGAATCTCTCAATGTAAGAACTACCCAGTACACTTTAGTGTGTGTAGGGAAATTGGGGAAAAAATTCTATAGGTGGCAGACTTTTATGGATCAATTTTGCAGAAATGGTACAAAGTTACGACAATGTACCAAATATGTTTGCAAAGCAATTATACATTTGACTTTTATGGTGATTCACCCAAAAGACTCCCAATAACTGAAATTCATTGTTCTTTCTTAAAAAATTCTCAACTAATCATCGGACACACGGAAATCGCTATATCCAAATTAGTTTTGATCCTTTGCATACCACCTTAAACAAAAATTTTCCTGAATTAATCCGACTGGAGCTCTCAGTCTGGTGATTTGAGTTTGCAACAATGAGTTCAATTTGAATTTTGCGTTAAAAACACTTACAACGGTACGACCTCATTGCAAAACTAAGTCGTCGTTTATCAGTGACAAGAATATTTCAGAACTGTCCATGAGTGCGTTGAAGATGTTGAATACAGTGATAGGCAGATGACAACGACAAAAACGTGAGCTAAATCAATGAATGCATAACCATTGGCCATAAATAGACCGGTAGATATTAAAAGATGGATAGATGATTTGGGCCTCTCAGAAAGCAACTCTCACAGTTTGCATGCATACACCGTTGTAATCTTAGTATCGTGAAACAATGCCAGAAGCCAAGACCATCAAAAAAGAGTATTATTTGAGTGATATTAGTTTTTATGAAACAACTAAAAAAACAAAATTTTGGAATATTGTACCACCATAACGCACGACCAATTATTCAGTAATAATTTTGTAAACTGTGGTTAATTTTGTTGTGGACCAAGGATTCCAATTTTCAACGAATTACGTTCATTTTAGGGTTACACATTGATTATATTTATTTTCACTCAATACTGAAATTTCTTAGAATTGAAATAAAAAATTTTGTGTAATTCAGCATTTAAGTTTCTATTGAAACCACTTAGGTATACTGGACAACTACTTGCTTTTATCCAATCAAGTTCATTTAACGTACAAATTTTAATTATGTATGTGTTCACTCTATACTGAAGTTTCATAACATTTTAGAAATAACTGTGATGAATTCTGCAGTAAAGTCTCTATTTTGACATTATAGTTGCTTTAGAGCAGCGCCTGATTTTCATCCAATACATCGAGGTTTTGGTCCACATATTATTATAGTTATAGTCATACTAAATTTTCGCAAAATTTAAATAATAACTGTGGTGAATTATGCATACAAGCTTCTTTTGCGGTCAAATGGGTTTGTTGGAGGTATCTCTGATTTTAATTGCATCATGCCCATTTTTAGAACATGGTTAGGTACCTTTATTACCCTACATTTTGCTTAATTTTATGGAAAAATAGCAAGCCTTATGGGAGCACCAGACTTACAGCCGTAATTGTTCGTAAATAGTTCTGAAGGAGGTACCCGAAATATTGGTCGGATCTTAACGAAATTCAATCTTCGATCTAACATTTGTCATAAGTTTAACTTAGGATGGACGAACATACATACATACAAACTGTGTTTTTATTACTTAGTTACCTCAATAAATTAGGATAGGATTACTACGGCCGAAATACTGTGTATTCGATGTTGATGACGTTTTGTTAATGCTGCTGGATATTCTTATTGTTGTGGAAGTGGGTGATGTTTGTGCATAGAACATTTTTAACATTCTCATGCCGGATATTACCTGATTATACATTTTTCCAATGCGCAGATTGTGCGAATCAAGTGCTCAATATTGTCTGCAGGATTATTATTCCATATCATCATACAAAGAAATCAGAAAGATTCAACATTTATTCAGATCGAAATTCAATGTAACTTTGCCGTGATTATTCACCATATTTTTTTGTTGAAGTATTTAATTGAAAGGTTTGTTATGAATAAATTTTACCACTGTAGAACTGAGAGATAAAAAAACCAATCGTTAATTACCTAAATCTGTATGGACTGTGTTGAACAGTTATATCAATTTTGAAGCGTCTTTAAGCCGATTGTAACAATCTTGTTATACATATCTCCAATGAAAATTGCAGTGTATATTAGGATGTTTGGTGCACATATTTCTTGGGAAATGTTGAGATCACCTTTAGGATTTCGGTGAGATTCGACCATTATTTCGAAATTACGGGCGTAAGCCATTACAATTGATCTTTTTTAATAATGTTACAAAAATGGACATGATTGAATAAAAATCAGAGGAACCTGCAGCACACCTATAAAGTCCCAAAAGACGCTCTATGCAGAATTTTCCACAGATATCATTTCTATTTTTCGAAATTTAAATATGCAGTAAACATTAATATAATTAATGAACTGAAATGGACTTTTTTGGATGAAAGTCGGTGGTACACGTATGTGCTCACAACGGAAGCATTAATGTTAAATTAAGCATAGTTATAATTAAAATTTAACGAAATTACATTACACACGGAACATTAATGTAATCAATGTCCATTTAAAAAAAAAAGACTTGTTTGAATGAAAGTAGAGGTACCTCCAGTACACCTATGTGGTCTCAATAGAGGCTTTAATGCTGAATTCCGCATTTTAAACACTAAATTCTACGAAATTTCAGTAATGTAATCAATGTCTGTACCAAACTTGGAATTGATTGGATGAAAATGCTGCATTTCGCATATTTATCACTAGTATTCTACGAATTTTCAGTATTAAGTTAATATGTATATAATCAAAACTAAACATGCGATTGATTGGATGAAAAATGAAGGTACCTACAACACATCTATTTGGCCGCACTACACGCTTTACTGCTCAATAATAAATAGGTTTCATAATAATTTCACACAATTCTTGTATTTAGTTAACGATTAATATATATATATATACGATTAGCGTAGGCTCAATTCATTGAAATCAGACAGCTATGTGGTTCACAAAAAAGGCAACCAAAAAATATTTGCTATAGTTTAGAAAATTGATNAGGCAACCAAAAAATATTTGCTATAGTTTAGAAAATTGATCCAGAGTAATTAAAATTACTGTTCTGTTCCGTTTTTATTTAATTATCAAACGATGTTTTTCTTTTGTTTTTTAATGAATTGCATTTAAATGGTCTTTCCTTATCCATATTTAAACACCGTTAAGCTTTATCAGAGACAACGCTCTGTGTTCGTGCGTCCAACTTGATTGAACGCACGCTAAAAACTGATTTATACTCTCATAACGCAAACTTTATTTAATATAAACTTTTTTTTTAACTTTCTCTTCAAGCAATTGAGACAATTGCAACAATTGAGCAACTGAACGCTTTCCCCATGTGTTGCTGTAGTGTAACACTGGCAGTTTATCGTGCATGTATACGAAACGTACACTGAGAGGGTAAATTCGGCTGAAAATGCAGGTACCATAGATTAAACAATTTTTCTAGTAAACTTTGATTTTATTACTCAATACAGTTGCCTTCGGGGACATAATTGCGATTAGAGAGCTCAGACAGGTATATATTTAGTTTCGTTTTAAAGTAAGTGGCAGTTTGGGCCATGACACCTTCATCAGTCCAAAACAGTTTTCTAGCGTGCATTCTCTTTTGAGTAAGTCAGTGGCGTATGGATTTAAAGAATATGGCGTATGTGAATGCAATTCAAATACAAATCCAAGTTATTTTCCCTTCGTTTTTATTGATTTGTGACATCGCGCATAATACCGATGATTCTTCCGCGTCATCTTCTTCTTTTTATTCAGATGCAACTGCATTGTTGCAGTTTATCCTTGAAATGCCACAATAATGAAAGTTTTTCCCTTTTTCAAGGTGATCGGTGAATACAACACGATGTCTGATGGAAAATGATAGACCAATGGTTCATCCATCAGCACATATCAACACAAAATTTCAGCTTCACAACAGTGCAATGTGCCAATCAAATATATGCCTTTTTTCTTTTGAAATGATGGGTTGTGAAAGTAAATCGTATTCGAAAACGCAATAAAACCAGAAATCATAAGAAAAACAAAAAATATCGTATTTCAAAATCGGCCAGAAATTGAATAAGATTAAGAAGAATCCTTAAGCACGTCATTCAGACAGCTATGTGCACAATTGGAGCTGCATTTGCTTATCATGGAAATAAACATCCTCAAATGCGTTGTGTCAGATACATTTAGACCATTTTCGAAAGAATAAAATGGATTTTTATCATTAATTCATCCTTATTGATAAGAATTTAGCCTATGGCCATGATCCCGATTCAGATCAAGAGGTCGGTAAGGAAAGTATGACTGATTCTACGGCTCTAATAGTATTACCCACAAATCAGCCTACATGGCATAAGTTCAATACATTTTGAATTTTATTGTGACTTTTTGCAATAGCTGATCAAAAAATTCTGAAAAAAAAGACCCGGCCTGCTGAAGAAAAAAATCGTTATCAGTATTTGTGACAATAACATGTTGGCAAATGACTAAAATATAAGTTAAAATTTTTGGGCCATACAGCATATTCGCTCGAATTGGCCTCGTGACTTCAAAACGTTTCCAGGTTTAATAAAATTCATGCCTGGAAAGCTTTTTTCATCAAATGATGAGGTCATAACAAATATGGTTTTGTACAGCCCAGAAAGACTTTCGCTGTAGAGATGGAAGTAATTAATTGAAAGTGTATTGGAACAATTGTATTGATAATCTGATTAATAAAGTTTGTTTTAAATTATAAAATTTCTTTTTATTAAACCGCAAAAGTTATTAAATAGTTTGGAAAGTTTCACAATACAGTTTTTATAAAGGAAATCCTTACAATTTTTGATGGAAATATGTACTTCTATTATAGTTTTTATTTTACTTGTGTTGTGTTCATAATTTTTTCAAACGATGTTGTGTGTGTTACTCGAAAGAAAATATGTCTGATTGAAGAAACCTCGTGGCACCTTATGAACCAACATTGGGCCGACTTGTAATTAGCGTACAACTATGATACGTATTTTGTCTCGATTGTGGGCATCATCGTCGTTAAGCTGGTGGTCCATTGACATATGTTGGTATAGTACCAAAGGCGATCCACGAGGTACACTGTTCATGTGTTTAATTTATTTCCTAGCTTTCAAAGTACATTGTGAGTATGACTCGGATTCGACTTGACTTTGATGTCGACTTTCGCAAAGGTTGTTAATTCTACGATTTTACGGCATTGGAATGAGAAATTTCCTTACAACCCACCAAGGAACAGTTACTCAGTTGAAAAATGGCCTAAGCAGCAATAACGCTGTTATGACTGTACAGTGCAATGGCCAGACTAAGGCTCTTTAAGTGAAACTTCTCTAACATGCACTGAAGTGGCTGTGTCCAGGCATCATTTCGGATAATTTATGTTGAAATCAATAGTTTTGCGTTTTGCCGGCGCGGGATAAAAAAGGTAATAATTTTCAAGAAATATGACGCCGGTCCCACAACTTGAGATTGAAGAAGTTGCCTTTGCTACCTTTATAACAACGAAGTTGCGGCTATGATGGCCTGCCAGCAGAGCTTTGCAAAAGTGCTGCGGAATCTATAGAGTTTGAGTTTCTTTTGCAAACTTTTAAGAAAGAACATTTCATTAGCCTCCTATAAATCACGAAAAGCATTCTGATCGGTGTGCTGTTTGAAATTCTGAATTCATTAATGAAAAAAATTAACAGATGGAACTGCGCAGTGCTAACTCTTTAAATCTGCATCAACTGAGTGATCCCATCGAAAGTTCGGCAAGAGCAAGGATAATGATATACACTGTTTTTTTTTTTTAAATGAGACTTTTTTTGATGCTTCGAACAAGAATCACCTACGCGCTTCCTCGACTGAGTAAGGTATCCCGGACGATGTAAGTACTCTTCCTGAAATGACAATCAGAAACACTCACTACGTCATGACAAGGTATAACCCCATACTTTGACATTTACATGAGAAAAATTAATGTGCTGGGGTGTTGAAAGACAGATACTTCTTTGTATCTTAAACGTTGGCCGATGATAAAAACAGCGTCTGCCGCGGAAAGTGGGAGGAACTCCAGTTGAAAACACATTTTTTAAGATGAACAGAAAGTGTATTTCATAGAAAAATTCTAGCTTAGGAGTAATTTATAAGATAAAAAAATGTTTGTATGTGAAAATTTTACATGATTTCAGGTAGATATGTATGAAAAACAACTGATCTTCACCGTTCTGTTTAAAAAGTTCCTATCAATTAGATCGAATAAAAATAGAGCTTTCTATGCAGACTTCCCCGCAGTTCTCATATGTATTACGAAAATGGGCTCGATTGATACAGATTCAATAACAGGTTTTAATGCTCAATTCTCAATAGTTATCATTTTAATAAAAGTTCACTTTTGGTTTTTGTCGCATGCTTTTGAACGGTAGAGTATATTTATTGTAGGTTTCTAACTTAGCCATGGATAATAGAGTACACAGGTCATGGGCCTAGAACTTTATTGCGAAAGTAAATGGTTTTATGCAGAAAGTGCTTGATTTTGCAACATAAAATATATGTCGGTGGGGATCGCACAGTGTTTGATGGTAAATAATATAGCTTAACATGAATTAGAAGGAAAAAGTCATTCATATTAAAAATGATACCTCGAAAAACTGTCAACATG
Organism: Ephydra gracilis; assembly: GCA_001014675.1. Lineage (NCBI taxonomy): Eukaryota > Metazoa > Arthropoda > Insecta > Diptera > Ephydridae > Ephydra > Ephydra gracilis. The sequence goes on from JXPQ01000055.1 coordinate 37,127, forward strand.
AAAATGGAGATAATCTGAGTGTACGTTATTCGCCGAATATTTTTGTTTGTTTTGTATACCTTTAGATACTTTTTTTTTGTCCTAATTTATAATAATAATTTTTAAAGTGCAATAAGATAATTTTATTACCATCAGTTTTCCAATTTCAATTCTGGAATATGAGTCGTACGGGATGAATTGCCGAGCAGTTAAAATTTTCGGAAGACATAAGGAACCGAAATGACGTACTCGAAGGTATGGAACAATTTTTCTTTTTGAGTTGTAGCATATTATAAGAATGAATTGTAGGCGAAAAATTGTCTTTTATTTTCATTTCACCGGAATCGTGGTGGGGAGGTCATATGGGCGTTTTCCGAAATTATTGATCGATTAAGCCGGTTTATTATTATGATTCGAAGCAACAATATGTTATTTGTTCTGGAAGCTCACAATGCTACTATACACGCTTAGTATTGATATGAATATCACAGAAATTCACTAGCCCACAAAGAGCTGAAAGTGTGAACAACAAGGAGTTCTCCCACTCAATCAGATGAGATGGCATATTGTATGTGACGTCACTCGTATGACTTATTGATATAAGGTATTTATCTTTAATACTGCCACAGTCAACATTTCTCTCTTTCTTCTAAAGGCTTTTTTACTTATGAAGGAGAATAAATTGGTTTATGGTGATACCGGTTTAAAATCCGCACCACATTTATTGTAATGATGGGAAGAGGAGATCCCATTTCAATAATTATTTTTATCTGATTGGTGCTTACAAAAAGATATTTAAGAGCATCCGTAAGAGAGTGAATAGTGATACATCTTCAAAATGACTTCACATTCTCAGTAGTGCAAATCGACTGTTTAGGTCCGGTACGTATCCATTTGTATTAAAATTGTTGTTTTTTTTCCTTTTCATTAATATTCTATTATAATTACTGATGTTGTCGTTTTACACTACACCATATTTTTGTTTTGTTTCTTTTCCTTAAAGCAGTAGCACAAGAATTAAAAATTTAAAGGAAATATGTGCATTGGAAGGATAAGAATCTAACAAGAATGAGTATAAGTTGCATAGCCAGCATGGTAACCAGTGTACTTTTATTCCCAGTATTTTATTTTTTTGCAGTTCAAACGTTAAACAAACATTTGTTATAATGTTTTGGGGGCTAATTTTGTGCCCTTGACTACCAGACTCATATATCCAAGTAAATTTTGCAGAGTTGACCTGGCGCTCATTCAAAATTTCTTTATAGCAATCGACACTATTTAAAATGCATACTGAAAGAACGCGACTTAATCGCGCAAATACTTTAAGTGAATGATATTTATTATGAATTTCGCCGTTGGCGAACTCACTGCATTTAATTTAATTTTATCATTTTTCAGGCTATATATATATGCATTCATTTCGTTTATGTTTTCATTATATTATGCGTTCTATGTTTTATTTTTAGTTCTACTCTCAAATGGAACAATTTTAAACCAATTACACAACTGTGCTCAGGCAAAGCTCTTTGAATATCCGACCGACACTTTTAATGTTCACGTATAAACGACAATGCGCAATTATAATTGCAGCATTTTAATTGCTTCCAGTTTCCAGTTTTATTTCATTGCATTATTATTATAATTTTTTCTTTTTCATTATATTTACGCTATTAATTTTACTTTTTATGTTTTATAGCAGAAGTTTTTGTTTTAGATTCTACTTAAAAATTACTTTAATGGGATGAATTCTGTCAATTGTGTTTGTTCACTTGACGTTTAAATTCACTAGTTATAATTTTATGCTGACAATGAGCATAAACATTAAAAAGTTTTGCTAAAGTGAATTTAATTGTTAGCTATCAGTTTTTTATAATATTTTTGTGATAATTCACAAAACCATAAATACATTAATAATCCAGGGACACTTCAGCACTGATAATATTTCTTAGTAGGAGACACTGGGTGTGCCATACTATATTGTTGGAGATTAAGAATGAACTGTTGTTCAGAACACTTGTCAACGACAATCACTTTGAATCGGGTAAAATAGCGGAAACGCAGCGACGATAGGACGAAAAAATTTCTATTTATGCAGTGATAGTATGATACATATATATACAGGTGGCTGAATACACAAGAAATAATTTTATACCAGAAAAATTCTCAAAATAATCATTTTATACTTTTTATGAGAGCATCAGTTTTTTTTAATCCGATAGGAGATTTCTTGTGTGATAGAAGATTTCTATATTCCACATCGAATTGTGTCTCTAATGGTAAGAGCAATGGATAGACTGAGTCAATTCGTACAATGCAACAGTAAAAGATAGTGTGTCCAATTTTGAACGTATCAGAAAGATTGCTAAATTATTTGCAGTTGAGCATCGAAAAGTTTTGCCTCGTAATTGAATACTGCAAAACTGCAGTAAAGTTGCTATTTTATTGCATAAGTGGATTGTATTCTTTACAAGCCAACAAAAATGATACAGTGAACCACGACCAACTGCGCAACATGGAAATAATTGAGATGTAATAACCTCTGGTAAAAAGCTACATAATCTCCCTCATGTATTTATTGTGAATTTATAAAATGTCGTAGGATTAAAACCATGATTACTTTTGAATTTTTACGCAGTAAATTGTTTTATTCGTTCATTCAAACTCTTCTGCATTACATTTTGCTGAATACACCTGAAAAGCAAATTTCACCAATCTACCACAAAAATTATATAATTTTTAGTGATTACAGAGACACGGATTTTTATACGGACATAAGAACAAGCTAATTTATTATTTTTTTTATCATCTTATGATCATGTTGTTAAGAAATATATTGGGTTGCCCAAAAAG
>JXPQ01000063.1:21484-32985 GCA_001014675.1 Ephydra gracilis
TCGGCGACACCTCGACGTAATACGAATACGAGCGATTATCGCGATCCCAGAGCAATATCTTAATATGATTTATGAGCGTTATTGTGCCCAGCTGCACCATGATGCAGTCGTTATTTTCACCAATAAAATGGCGCGTGTAGCCTTTTTCCATGTCATAAGTAGAGAGATCGCCGTCAAGTAATGCGGAACGTGTTTCGCCTTGTATACAACGTGCTAAAAATTTAGCAGTTGCTACATTTTCCTCGGGCCACAAAGCGGAACGGTATGGCAGACACTTGGAAATTCGCTGCTCCTGTATTGCGTCCAGCAATTTGTCTGGCGCCAAAATACCGGAGGGCCGCACAACTTGCAGCAAGTCTTCGAGTGTCATTAATGGCAAACGCACATATGAAACCACAGACTACAAAAATTTTAAATAAGCGCATTTTCAAGTTTGAATGCGTGTATAGTTACATTGATATCGATCGTGTCATTTTGCTTACACCATTCCCATACAGCCAGGAATATTTCGACTTCAGGAGCGAAAAATGTATCGCGTTTAAGTATTTCCTCAAGAGATTCCTACATTAACCAATATTAAAAAAAGTTTTGAATGGAATGCAGATACCTACCTTCGAGAGCATTTTGAAAGATTCATGCTGCAATAGGTCGGATGCGTTGCGGTCCATGTAATTAAGGCACACGTCAACTAGTTTATCTAAATTATAGAGTCGCGCTGAGTCTAATATGGCGCAGACATTGTTTAATTCGAGGTGTGTGCGCAAGTAATCGGAAACTGCTAGTTCCAGCTCTGTGAAACCATACTGATTGGCTAAACCCAATATGTCCAGTACATTGTTTTCGTCCATCTGTGCCAACGGCATATGTCCTGAGTATATATATTTTAACAATGCTTTGAATGCTGCGAGTGGTACTTTCAGCTCGATTTCACGTTGTGTGGTCTCCAGCAGCCCACCGTAGAGCAGCGCACGAAAATAATCGCTGCGCGCAGCTAAGATTACACGATGTCCTGGCAGACGTTGCTTTTCGACATAAAATACCACATCCGAGTAATCGTCATTCATGCAAAGCTGTGCCATTTGTGCAGAAAATTGTTCTGGTATGCACAAAATATTACCATTAACTGCACCATTACCCTTACTTCGCTATGGGTGTGGTTCTTACCTGTTAAATCAATTTCGTCAGTTCGTGGCAAACACTGCCTAGCTCCGGACATTTTATATTTAGTCTGACTGCTCATACTCCGCCAGCTTATTTTTGTTGTTGGCCAACTATTATGCAAATTTATACAACCTCAAGCAAATTATCTGTGTCAATAATTATTTAGCGGTCTGCGGCAAATGCTTTTGCGACTGTCTTTTGACGAGTACACCAAAACTTTGATGTTTTTATTGGTATGGAATTTTTAAATGCAGTAAAACTTAGTAACGTCCTACAATTAGCGAATTTAATTATACTGTTTTCAATTATTTGCAAATTTTTCGGTTAAAACACAAAACTTCTGTTTGTATAAAAGTAAAACAAAACTACAACTTTGTTGACACACACAGCGTTGCATCAAACGACAGCTGCGGCTCTTGTACCACAGCAGAGTGGTGAGTTTTTTGCAGTTGGACACATAGCTGAGGTTTTAGGAATTGAAATTAAGTTTTCGCTTCATATTTAATGATAATATTATGTAAATTGCATTTCAATTGAAATAAATTTTAAATATATCCATAAAAACACTCTGGTAAATGAATTTTTTAGTCATTTCGTTGACCGTGCTAATGTTTCGCATGTCAATTATTGCATTTATGCCCAACATGGTGTGCAAATGTTTCGCATGCGATTTACGTGCTGTATATGAAGCCGTTACATTGATAATTCATCAGCTGAGTGCTTTGGCAATGTTTTGATCAACTAGTTTTTGTATTTGTGCGAATTGGTCTTAAAAGAATTAATTTTTGTGTGAGAAATAGATTCAAAAGTGCTAATCGCAAAAAAAAATCAATGCTCAACAAAGAAGGCATGAAATGCGCAAAGATAAGCTAATTTTGAAAATGTATTAAATGCAAAAACAAATATGCATTGTGAAAAATCAAATTGTTTGCTTGTTTTTACACAAATAATAATGCATAATATTGGAAAACTGCAATGTATGTATGTGTGTGAATATAGGAAAACATTTTTTATTGTCGTCAATGTGTAAAATCAATTAGTTAATGTTGTTTGTGCTGCTGTAGTGTGCATAAAAAAAGCAAATTAAGCATTAATAGAAATTGCAGAAACAAAGTATTTGTTTTGCGAGCGATTTTGTTACAAAACCAAGGAAAGAACAAAAATAAAAAACAATGTACTACAAATGTACATACGCTGATGGCCAAGTATCTGTGGTAAGTTTTGTTTATTTTTCTGCGCATTTCGTTTCATTATTATGTCGAAATCCGATAGAATTAGGTCGTTACAAACCTTGAACTACTTGGGATTTTTGTCGCAAGAATTCTGTGCCTTGTATGTTGTAATTTTGTATACATGCAGCAATAACACAGCATTTAAAGCGGTCATAAAATTGTTAGAGTTAAAATAAATATTGGAAAGCATACATTGGCCAGTGTATGTTCATTTTTTCTGATGAACAGGAAATATATTTGTTCGGTATTCCAATCAGATGTTTGTGTGCACGAACGGCATGTACAAGTTCAAATCAGAATTTGTTGTATTTACGCTGCTTGCTTGAATAATTTACATAGAAAACATTTTAAAAACTGGTCTACCGCAATGGCGAAGGTCTCTGTGCATGCTTTGATAATTGAGCTTTTGCTAATACGTTGCTTTGGTTGTTCTTGTCGTTTCTTGTTGGTTTTAAAATTTGTCGTGTACGCTAATGAATAATTTCAAAATTAAATTACATACTAACAAATGATAGAGAGCTGTATTTATATTTATTTTGTTTTGGTTAAGAAAATTCGCATTGATTTGTATTCTTACTAAAAGTGAAATGGTGCAAAAACACAAATGACGCAAAAGTGTATTTAAAGCAAAACAAAAAAACCAAAAAAAAAAAAGATACGATTTTAAATAGAAACGCAATAAACTTTGCTGTTGTGCGATAAGAAAATGTATACATTGCATTTAGTGAGCGAAAGAAAGTAAACAACAACAAATAAACAGCAACGACCTGCCAGTACATTTTTTAATCACACAAAGCACTCACCCTTTGTTGCTTATTTATCGGGCCCTCTTTGTTGTGCTTTGGTTTTGAGTATTTATTTTTATTTACTTCTGCAGCTTTCGTTCTTTGTTTTGATTTTTCATCAACGCTCTGCCGTTACAAAAACCAAAAATAAAACACAGACCAATAAAACAAAAAGAAAACGTTGCATCTATTGAGTTTTGTCTAAAAAACTAAGATCTAAAAAAGTACCCAAAAACAAAAGCACAACAACAATAGAAAACAGAAAGCTGTTTTGCAAGCAGCTGATGTTTTGAATTTGCTCTTGAGTTTGTTGTTGCGAGAAACAAATAAACAAATAAAAGTAACTGTGCGCTGCGAGTAAAGCAAACAGCAGCGCGCTGCCAGCATACGTTGAAAAAAGCATGCCATATAAAATTTGTGTACGTAAGTATTGTTAGCAAATTGGGTTGAACAATCTGGCAGCACGCTTTCACAGTTTATATCGCTAAACATGTGTTCTGGGAATTATGTACACGAAATAAATGGTATATAAAATCAAAATAAACAACGCAAATAGCAACCAAAACAAATGCTCCCCTGTGCCGCGCTGCGATTAATTGTAAAAAAAAGAGCAAGAAAAACAAATATTTTTAAACGAACCGAGCAGCATGATTTGGCTGATAATAAAAACAACGTACGCAAAAAGAAAAATGTAGAAAATCAACTAAGCATGCATACGCAGGAAAAACCTTAACAAACCTTTGCAGAACCAATGCATTGCCACAAATGCACTCGCATAAAAATGCACTTAATAACAGCAGCGTTTGGCTGTTAGCTGCACTCCTGCACCGCACCACATAAACAAATGCATAAATGCAACTTGGCTGGTTTAGCCAGCTCGCTGCTGGCGCATGAAAATGGAAATATAAATAATTGCATGCTTAAGAAACTCAATTGGATTTTCTTTTTATTTGTGTGCAATTTTGCAACTCCTCCATATGAAATCTTAACTGTTTCTTTGTGTGTGCATATTTTTTGTAATTACATACATTCGTGTGCAAGTGTATGTACACTTTGCTATCTGACTTGGTTAGACTGGTTGGGCTGGTGTACGTACGATTCTTTGTGGTGCCACAGTCATCATTGTCTGACGCCTGTTGTGCTATAGCGCTACGGCGTACCGAAAGCAGCACCAGCCACAACAGTTGACGTTAAAGCGTTCTTGAGTGCAGTTGGTTCGTCGTTTTTTTTTCTGAACTGCGAGCAGTTTTCCGTCAAACCAAAAAGCTTAAACACCACAATTGCAAATTGTAATACAACAACTTATGTCACATTGTTTGTGGAAATTAAATAAATAAAATAGCATTAATTTGTGATTTGGCTGCCTGTGAAGCGAACGAAAAAATGTGAGTAATACATTATAATTTAGTGGTGTTCTGTTGCTACAGCAGCAACATTGAGCTTTCTTAACTGTTAGCGGTCAAAGACTTCTTTTATTGTATTGCGTATTATAATTTCTTCCGCTTCATAATTTTTTGGCATATTAGTTCAATGAACTTGATTAAATTTGACGTTATATTTACACGTTATTTTTTGTTGTTGTTTGTTGTGGTTTTCTCATTTAATTGTTGCGCTTTTCTTATTAAATATATTTCTTAATTCTGTATATAATTTACGTTGATGTGCAGTTAGCTTTTGTCTCTAAGGCTGTCCTTTCCAAGTTCAATAAACGATTGCATTGCATTCACTGCTTGCTGTGCTAGTTAGCACAAACAGCAATACAAAGAAAATTAAACAATAAAAGTAGCAGTTCGTTGAGCGCTCACATGAAAACAACTAGAATAGCTGCTTTAAATGTTAAGCCGCCTGTTGGGGAGCACAGCAACCTAACTGCTATTGCTTTTGAATATTTATTTTCATTTTATTTTATTTTATTTTATATTTTTTNATTTTTTTTTTGTAGCTACACCAGCAGCTACAAAATCAACAATTTGAAAGGCAAACATTTAACAGCTGTTTGCACAATCTAATGACTAGTACCGCTGCTCGTTGTTGTTGGTGCACTAATTGTTGCTGCAATTTGCTTAGTTGCTTAGTTGCTTAGTTGCTTTAGCAGCAAGCAATAGCATTGATTTTACATTAGTTAAATTAGCTTAGCCATTCGTTGTTGCTTCATATTATTGCACTTTTCGTTTTTTTTTTTTTTTATCTCTTAATTGAACAGCAACAGAGAAAAATAAAACTATTTATCTATAACATTAATATATTAAATTGTTGCTATTTTTGCGAACATTATCGCTGTTTTGCTTAGTTGTGATATGTATTTGTGTGTGCTCAGCGTTAGGTGAAAGACAACCAAACAAACGTGATAACATTTTTAGGTAATTAAAATTATTCCCTTCATCATATGGCAGGTTTAATTTGTTACAAAACTGTTACTCATCGTTAGAGTAGCGGCAAACTCATGAACTCATGAAAGTCTGTGTTCAGCAGCGGCCATATCCGTCTGCCTATCGCTCTCTTGCGCTATGAATCGATCCATATCTGTGTATGTTACCATGGAAATTAAACTGACAATGCTCAAGATATCGGTGTGAAATTAGTTATAATTCTATTGGATGCATTCTAAGTTAAGGCAGAGCACTGCTGAAAATCATCAAACATCGTGTGCCTTTTCAAGAAAGTGTCCACGCATGCTGCTCCATCTGCATGAAACTCTTATGTACCAATCTTCCTTTTTTTGTAAGATAAAGCATTGAAATTTTATATTCTATAGCAATACTAGAAAAAAGTAGTTGTAATGAAAATCAGCAAGATCAATTGGATTTCAGATGAACCTGTCATGCCTTATAGATAAACTTTGTTGGTGTTAGAAATATTCCACTGCAAGTTTGTATTTAAGCATAATAAAGCAAAAACGTAGTCAAGCAGTTAGCTTAGCCAAAGACTTTTTTGATGTTTATCGGTCAAGCAGTGAGTTTTCCAGGAGCTATGCACGGAATCGATGTGCGTCTGTCTGTCTGCTGTAATCATGATAACGAGTACCATTTGAGATAAATCGATGTATTTTTTTTATTATGAGTATGCATTAAAAAAATTAGGGCTACTGTGTGAATGTGTAAAATCAAGTCATTAGTTCGAGTACCTGCATTCAAGCGAAATTGGCGCAAGCAGTTCATAATTTTGGATATGTCCCATCGATCGATCGTTCGAAAATTTAGAAAATATTCGCTTTAAATTATAGTTTATGTTTTTGTTGCGTGATATTATGTTTAGAGTCGCTTTCGGGTTTTCTTCCAAAAATGTGCGCAATCAGCTCAATATCTTGGGTACCTCCATATACAAAGTTGAACGTCCAAACGTGAAAAAGTCATAGAATTTGAATTAAAGTGAATTTAATTGCGCAATATTTTGTAATGTTATGTTAAATTGTTGTATGTTTACGCCATTGCTGGGAAGGTGTGAACTCAGCTGCAGAAAAAATATTTTTTAATCATGCTTTTTAATTTTTAGTTCAATTAACGCTTTGTGATTACAGGAAACTCTTATGCCGTTGCATTTGAATTTTTTTTCTTTTTTTTGGTAGAAATTAAGGCATTTCATTTTTTGAATTAGTGGGCCAAATCTGACTGGCATCTGAATGCCAGAATTTAAAATTTATCTATCAATATTTTTTTCGCTAAATTTACTCACAAACCTGCCAGCAAAATTTGTTGAAGCCAATGAGGCCAATGTTGGGCGATGATCAAGATAAAGTCTTAAGTATGTGCAATCTTTCGATTGCAGCATGTAAACTCGACTAAATTATATCGTTGCATGCGTTGTTTGTATTTATCTGGCTAATTTAGAAAACTTATCATTTGAGAGCAGAGCTGTTTCGTCAGACAAACTACCTACGATACTTTGGCTCCTGCTTTTGCAAAATCGCACTTGTTTATCAGTTAGATTATGAGTGCACGAATGCTCTGCTCTGTAACATCAGCTCGAATGGAATAAAATAATAGCACGAGCTCGTTTCATTAAATTTGACGGGTGGGACTTATACTCTTAAATAAATTGGAAGTAATTGCTGACAAGGCAGCTTTTTATCTAGTTATGGAGACGTTCATGTCATTCTTTGTAGAAAGTCTAGGATATATCGACAAACGCAGTTGTAAAAAATGTATTTTCCTCGAATGAGAAATTAATGTGCTGAACAAGGTAATGGCTTTATGGCGCTGCTTTAAACCCAATTTTTTCATTTCGCTTCAATACTCTGCCAGTGGACTGCATTATGTGTATTTCAGCAGGTTTTTTTTTGCCAAATAATTGCAAGCCTAGATGGCTCATAAGCAGAACTAGTAGAGCTGTGCTAGGCCTAGATGGCTCATCAAAATAGCTCATTGAGTCGTGCTAACATTTGTCGTGCATGCTCAAGGATATTTTGAATTTTGAATTGAACTTAAACGCTGCTTATTCTGTTCTACGCTGGCTAGATTGTAAATTCGAGTAATGCTTTTGGTGCCTATTTTCATTCTTTTGGTTGACAGTTGAATTTCAGAATTTATAGAATTTTTCGATCATCACTGTTGAATTTCAAAGAAAACTGGTCCACAGCTATTCTTTCAAGTCATTGACCAGACACACTTCACTCATACCAGCGACGTTAGCAAAGATGGCTTTAGTGTTCTTTGTCTGCAACGCAAAAGTTTCAAATGCAGTGCGCATGCACATGCTGCAAGTACGCGCAGTACCCTTTTCTCAAGTTGATGAAGCATAATAGCAAAACATCTAATAACACATAGAGTGCGATTAGTCATAAGGAAACGTGTAGTGTTGGTGCAGTTATCAAGCCAAAGTTGGCAGTCAGAGCTGCAGCCGGTGTTGCTTTAAAGACTCACTGGCGTTTTGCTGAAAAGTCGAGTGTTTGTCTAGCGTTAGGGTTAGCCAGTTAGCCAGTTAGCCTAAAGTATTTCACACATTTTTGAGCGCATGCTAATAGTCGGCGTCTAGCTGGGGTTAGACGCAATTGCGCGTCTGTGACTCTTCGTTATTAGCTAAGCTGCATATTTGTTGATTATTTGCATTTTCTCGCAGCGTGTTCAAGCGGCATTGCCTTGCAACAAATTGCATAATTTTGCAACTTAAATTTTAATTAACGCTTTGTTGTCGGCATGCCAAACGTGACAGCTTTTGCAGCAATCAGCTAGCACTCGCACTTGCATGCTCCCATGCATGCGCGGCATTGCTAAGCATTAGCCCCATTCAACTTTATGACGCCGCTGGCTGTATAGCTCTTTGTTTGGTGTTGCTCTTGTTGTTTTTGTTAGTGAAGCTGGTTATTTGCACGCTGTTGCATTTCTTTGTTTATTAATTCCATTTTTATTCTGTCTGCAGCTGATTTGGTTTTTTCTTTGCAATCCCCCCTCAGTTTTCCTTTTTTTTTTTTTTTTTTTTTTTTGTAATTCCTGTTTTTATGATTTTCTGCTTTTCTTAAAAATTGTAAACACTGTTTAACTGTTACTTCGCTTTGTTGCTGCTGCTGTTGTAGTTGTGCTGGTTGCAATAAACTCATTCCAATTGAAGTTATACGATTTGCATTTTATTATGCGCTGTTGTGAATAAGCGCTTGCCAGTGTGTGCGTGCGCTGTGCATTGCTTCGTATAGCTGCTAATTTGATTGCAAAACTTAAATATTATATGTTAATTTTTTATTTTATTATTTCTTTTGTGGTTTCGCATTCACTGTTTGTCATTGTTTGCGTCTAGCAATACAGACGAAATTAATAAAAATGCTCAAACCTTTTTAGCAGCTGGGGAGCCCTTTGTGTTCTTTGTCTTTGTTTGCTTCCATTGTGATAAATTGATGTTTGCATTTTTGCATTTCATTTGCCATTAAAGTACGACATGAAGTCTAGTGTTATGGTCATTGTTGTTCTTTTTGTTGTAATTGATTAATTTCAATTACAACGCAAAACTTTTTATAGCATGTCTTAAATTATCAATTTTCTTGTGTTTGCTCTGCGCACACAATGACAAAGCACGCTTCGCGCAGTGCTTTGCACATTAAAAAACAATTATATCGATTTAATTGATTTGTGCTTATTGTGCCTTAATTGAGTGTCATGGCGAGCGACTTAACCTGCTCTAATAATTACTGACACACTTCCTTGAAATAAATAAAAAATAATAAAAAAAAAAAAAATGCTAGAAATAATCTCACCATGCCAAGCTCTTCAATAAGTTTTGTGCAAAGACAAGTTTATGATTTCAAAGAAACTTTATTATTCCACATGGTCTACCTGAACTGATGTTGAATTCATTTGCTTAATCCAATTAATGGATGCGATCCCCATAGTGGAATCTTAAGAGCTGAAAAATATACTTCCTCTTTTCAAGCACTTTTTTTAGTTTTTCAAGTAAGTCACAGAAAAAACTCCTTTCGCTAGCTAAAAAACAAATATTGGCATCGTCTTTGGCGATTTCTAAGTCCTTCAGAAACCAAAGATCTCACATCACCCTTTACCCTCAAAGTCATGAACCGACACATAATACCACGTGATTTTGTTTCATTGTAGGCGAATGCGGCTCAAATTGAGCGCACAGCTTTCTCAAACCCACCACCTCAGTCAAAATATGGCTTAAACTGAGCAATGAGCCTAGGTCTTCTACTAAATTCATTTCGAAGACTCGAAGTTTTTCCAAAACGATATTCTGTATGTTCCTATGATTTTTGGGGTTGTTAGTGTGCATCGTCTTCAAGGTATGATCACGTCTAAATTCAGCAAAACATCGTCCTACTATAAAGTTAAAGTTCAATAAATCTTTTTCTCTTCCAATATTCGCTCATACCTTTCCTTTATATTTGCTTTAAGCCTTACAAAAATAAAAATTTATCACTGCACGCTACTTGGTTTTTTTTCCATTGCAAAAAAAATACTTGGAGAGTTCGATATTAAATGGAACGAAACGACAGATTGAAATGCAACGGCACAAATATTCATACGAGAAGCACACCAACATAACAGAACAAAAATAGTCCTGGTACCAACGGCCTCTCTTATCGGTACTCAAAACTTTTTAGCACTTGGTTATCACAACGTGGTAAACAGATACTCACAAAATTGCTTTGTCCATATGTGCAATATTAGTTATGTGTCAAGATGAGACTTATAGCGAACTAGTCAAGTCATGAACAAGCGACGTCTGATGAAAACGAATTAATATTGGAAAGAAATTTTTTTTCTTTTTATTGAGTTATTCAATCGCTATATAGCTTAAAAGAGCAATCGTGAGACACAGTTCACGCAAGAGCTTGTCCGCTGCATACACAAGGACTCGATTCAGTGATTCAGTTGAGTGCTGAATAGAGCAAGCCATGCTCTTTAAAACGCATCATAAGTTGTTATCTAGTTGGTTCAATTCTGTACTGCCAGCTCCCAATAATCCAGTGATATGAAGTCCGGCAGATTGTTTTTGAGGCACAGTTGAGTCGTTTTAGCCCTGTACGCAGCGGCGGGGTATTGCAGGAAAGTCGAACGGTTGTTGACAAATTTTGGTGCCTTAGGATGAACACAATGGTATAGCCATTACTGCTTGCTCGCAAAATTAATGTTTGTTGACACCATCGTAGCTCACTCTCCACAGACGTGGGATGGTGGCTCCTGTGACCTTTCGAAATGCGTTAGAACATACGCATTGAACGATTCTGCTATGGTGAATATTTTTGCAGCAGTAAACAAACCATGAGCTTCAGCGGCTTATTTGTGTCGTGCCTTCAAGGCGTTCCTGAGCAGTTGTGTCGATTTTACGTGCTGATACTGTGAAACAAAGATTTTTATGAAATTTGTAATCCTCATGAAATTTTCTGTTTTTGCAATAGTTTTCGGTCGAATCATTTTTTTATGACTTGGTCACCAACTGCTAAATCGGAAGCAATACAAAGTGAATGCGCTCATTAGCGCATTAGTAATTCGTGCGCTCAGTTGTGTACCAATGTTTATGACTTGACTCGGTAAAGTCATTTTTCTAGGCTATATATTGCCCGTATATATGTGTTGACTTGCCAATCGAGTAGTGGTGGTCGAAGAAGAATAACACCAGTGATGTGACTTTAGTAAATATTATGTATTTCAACACAAGACTGGCTTTTCTGAATGACTGAAGACGAAACAACAGGCTGTCAGTGTAGATTGCGAGCAACAATTAAAAAATGGAAAAGTCCTTGGGAACCAATAGTTTCTTTCTATAAAAAATACACTCCAGTCGGTGAATATTTTGCATTAGGGAAGAAAAAGTTTTGGCCTACGAGTATTCCCAACTTAGCGCTTGCATTTTTATTTTATTTTATTTTATTTTAATTTTT
>JXPQ01000083.1:0-11939 GCA_001014675.1 Ephydra gracilis
TTTTTTTGGATACGGATGGACGGGCCCAAGGACGTGGCTAAATCAATTTCTGTGGTGATAATTATATCAATATAAATCTTGATACGTCTCCGGACTTCGGACGTCGAAGCCGGTTTTGAGTCCAGAACTCGATGATAGAATAGTGGTATGGATGGAAATGTGGCTACTAAAGTGTTTGCAGTCGTTGGGATATCAGTCCTTAATTACATACGCATAAAAGCCTTTAAAAAATTTCCTTGTAGTATTCCATACTATATTTTTAAGATTCACCAACTTCGTTACCGCAATTTTCAAACAGGTCCCCAATGGAATTGGCAAAGTGTATACTAGTTTTGGTTAGACGTTTGTAACCAGAAAGTATAATCTCAATGATCGGAGGCCTTTTCAAAATCCATACTAAAATNGAGGCCTTTTCAAAATCCATACTAAAATGATGTCTATGACCACAGGTATTCATCTAGCAATATATGTCCGTTTGTCCCCAAACGACAGAACAAAGGGGTTAAGCTTAATATACCGAATTCGAGATAGACATCTTTAAAAAAATATTTGATCGAAGTTTCAAGTTAGTCAAGATTTCAGGTAACTTCAGCATTGTCTTTAAAAATGGTGTATGTTAATAAAATTCCGTAATTAAGATGGAGAGCAGTTTGTTAGCATTACCGGAAAATGGGCGTGTCACAAACATTCATTAAAATCAACGATTTTACATAATCGGACTAAAACTTCCTTATTATACTCATTGACCAGGAATGAGAATGTTTCGATGATAATAAGAAGTACCCTCAGTACTTATGTGTGGATCCTAAAAATCGAGTCACATTCATCAAGTTAATGCGGGCAAGAAATTTTCATTGGGAGAAAATGGTATGTACTTCCAGTACACACGTTAAATCCCATAGAAAAGGAAAATTAAAGTTAAAAATTAAGTTTATTTTTATTTCAAGCTTTATTATTTCATGTTGTGGTTTCTCTATGATAATGTCAAAGAAAACTTTATCAGAACGTCGACTTTGAAATGCTTGTGTTATGGACAAGAATGCTCGAATCCAGTACCTTTTTGCATGGAAAACGTGGTTTATTTTGTGAAGAATTTTTTTTGTTTTTCTTTGTTTTTCACGAAAACGAAATTGATATTGAGTGCAACATTTATTCTGTACTATAATAGTCATAAAAAAGTTGTCACAAGCTCTTTAATGAAAGTTTTTGATTGTTCTTTTCATCGAATAGCAGGCACCCTACCCTACCCTCTTTTAATCAATAAATGTGTTATCAATATTTTAAATATATGCTAGCTCTCCAGAGGAAATGGTCAGTCGTTTCATTGGGAGTTAAACTTTCGAAGTAAGCATTTAATGATTGAACTTAATTAATCTTTAATTCTTACTCGGACTTACTTAATTCTTACCAGGACTTACATAATTTTGTTCGGCATAATGCGCATATGATTTTATTGCCAGTTAGTAAAAGTAGTAGAAAAGTTATCGGTTTCTGTTGGATACGCTCGTCCAGAATGGGTATTTTAAGCGAGAGTTGCACTCGATGAACTATTTGTATTTGCGGGAATGTTGCCCACTAAATAACTTCCCTTATTTTTCATTTCCAAATGTGTGGCCAAAAGATTTTTAATACAGCTCTAGTTGATGAAGTTGCAATTATTGTTTAATTTTTTTATATTCCCAGATCAATTTAGTTTGGAGATTTCTTCATGTTAACTGCTCAAAAGGTTGATTCGCCAGTAGAGAAGCTCAAAATAGTTTGTTGTATTTGCATTAGTAATTGTCGACCACTACTTAAATCAATCTTGATGTCCAGTATATGTATTTTACGTTTTAGTTAGCAATATATACTAGAGAAAATGCATTGAAAAAATTTTGGCATTAAATTGGAATGATATTGTCAACATTTAACTTGTCTTCTAGCAGAACTCTAGCTATTTGAAAGTGTTTCTTTCCGTATTGATGATGATTTTTGATGTGATTACAGTCACTATCTGCCCTAATATCAAGCGGCTTATCGTATGGAGTAAAACAGTAACATGCCTCTGTACATTTCGGGGTTTCCGTGCTTTGCTTCGGGTGACCTGTGGTGTTGTTCAATTAGAATTTTTTTTTTAAGGGTTTTGTAATATTGGGCGGATGGTTACTAGAACAGATCGTGAATTCGATAATTTAGTAAGCATCTTTCCTAGCAGAAGGATTCATGAAAAAACAGTAAGTTTTTATGTTATAAATGTGACGGCATCGATGTAAACTTTATTTCTATGAAAGAAGAGACGTTCTTGAATTGTTTAAGATTAATTTTATATTATTAATGCTTAGGACAAACTTGCAAAACGTATTGAATCAAACACAATTGGTCATAAATTAAAACAGACAAACTATTTCTGGAAATAATGGATGTAACGTTATACGATCAACCCTAAACCACGCGGATTTGATGATTCTGAACATTGTCTGTATCTGTTCGACTATAAAATGTATGTATGTATGTAAGATGTATTTATGCCCCGATATGTGATGATGGATATATATAGCAAATAGCAAACCAAAATCAAAACAATCGTCACCTGAGTTGACAGCACGTGGTGAATCAAGCGTGCAAATACACAACACCCGGCTGAGAAGATTATATCCTCAGTATTTTGCAATACAAATGGATTTAAAATTATGGATTATCTTGGAAGCGGAAAAACAATCAACAGCCAATATTTCATAGCGTTATTGGAACGTTTGACAGACAAAACTGCGGAAAAACTGGCTCATTTAATGAAAAAAATGAGCTGTTTCATCATTCAATGAAAAAGAAAAATTGGGCTTCGAATTGCTTCCACATCCACCGTATCTCTCAGATCTGATGTACGGTCATTTTTCTTTGTTCAGACTGCAAGAACAATTTCGCTGGGCCGAAAATGAGACGAAGCTAAACATAATTTGTACTTTAAAAATAAACCGTTCAATTTGTAACCGCTATAAACGCTGTAGGGCCTTCGAAGGTAACTATATTGGAAAGTAAATATATCATATTCTATGTTAACCTATGCCCTTTTCAGTCCAATTTTCAAAGATAAGAGATAGCTAAAAGTCTAATGGATTTAAGTCTAATAAAGCCATCTGTGTATTACGAACCTACGAAATTTTTAGAATAAGTATACAATATTCAGTGATCCGCTGAATTAACTGCTGGAAGAGAATTTCTGAAAATGGAAGAACGTTCTTGAGCATACATCAGATATTATTTCATAGTTTCTTGTAATAATACAATAACATGTTTTTCCGTAAAAATACTAATTCAGAACAAATGTAAATACATACCTCGAAATTAGAAACTTATGGGACATATGGACCCAAACTTTTATTGGAACCGAACAGCATCTTTTTCTAAACCCAAAGCAAAAAGCAATAATTCAAGACATATTATGTACCAAATAATTAACCAAAAAAAATGAAAATATCTGATGGTAACTTTGTCTGACACTTAGGGAAACGATTTAGATAAGGTTACACACCATATAATTTATGATAATACCACTTGATTATTGAATAAACAAACAACAAAGTAGTTTAAACTACCTTGTATTAATTTCGTAAATTATGAAAAAAAATTTTAATCCCTTTTTGTGGACAATGTAGGTGTCTGATTTCAATGAATCGATGGTACGCACAATATATATATATGTTCATTTAATACTGGATTTTTGTAAAAATGAAATGTAACCTATGCATTATCAAGCAATAAAGCCTCTAGTGGGACCACATAACACTGAAGGTACGTCTTATTTTCATCCAATCCATCCCATGTTTGGTACACACATTGATTACATTGAATATTTCTCAGTACTGAAATTTTGGAAAATTAACATGATAAATGTTCATAATTCAACATTGAAGCCTCTATTGAGACCACATATGTGTACTGAATGTACCCCTAATTTGCACTAGCCTAATTTTGATACAAACACAGTGTATATTTCTATTCACTGTATAATTAAATTTCGTAAAATTTTAATGATAACTATACATAATTCATCATTAAGGTCCCCATTGGGACCACAGAGGTATACTGAAGGTACCTCTAATTTTCATCTTATTAAATCTATTTTATATAGTATAGTAATATAAGTTAATTGTTGTGGTAACTCATTAGCACCACCTTACTTGCACTATAAAATTATATGCAGAATTCGTGTACCTAAATAATCAACAAAATGAATATATCAATAAATCGTGTTTTAGGTACCTAGTTGCAAGGGAATTAATAGATTTACATTTTTTGGAAATTTTTCAGAGGCATTGTTTCATAAAATTATTTTTCGATTACCTGTTTTTTATCAATGAAAGTGTTTAAAAGGATTTGCAAACGGCTGATAGGATAGTATAGTTTTTAACTTTCAAAAATAGGCCTGATTTATGGTAGCATTGCTTTTTATAAATAAGTTGCGCGAGCTATGAAAACCATTAGTAACATCTTGTTTGTTGAACGTGCAGTTACAATAAAAAGCAAGAATATATAACAAAATTTTTCCCAAGATGAGCGATATCAGTAACGATGAAGTTGTGCAAAATAGAAAGCGAAGGAATCTGTTTAGAATTCCCATATCATCTAACGAAAGTGATGACTCCGAAATGGACTCGGACATCAATTTCTCAAGTGCAAGTGAATTTGGAGAAGAGATATCTAGTGATAGATGATAAGATGATTAAAAATTTTGAATGGGATGCGCAGGAAAACATAAGAGCTCATTTACTTTTTGTGGAAATCTAGGACAACAATTTACTGGTCCTCAGGAGGCTAAACGAAATTATTTATTTTATTTTTATAAAATGGTCGACATTGAAATATTATCAATAATTGTTGAACAAGTGAATTTGTATGCAGAGCAGCATATTCGAAGTACCAATATGAGGCAACGATCAAGAGCGAAGAACTGGCTTCCGACAAATAATACAGAAATAAAATATTTTATGGCTTTCTTATTGTTGCAAGGTATCATAAGAAAGTCAACTCTGTAGATGTACTACTCGAATAGAGAAAGTATATGTACACATACCTAGAGAAAGACTTTTACTACTTTGCAAATTTCTACATTTTGAAGACAACACAAATTCAAAACGTTATATATTCCCACACAAGATATTTGTGTTGATGCTTGCTGTTATGGAAAGGACGTTTATCTTGGAAGTATATTCCATCAAAAAGGAGTTGGTTTGGAATTAAGTTTTATGTGAAAGTCAATGAGGGTACATTTGGAATGTCTGCATATACACTGGAAAAGATATAGATTATGGCCAAAATTATCCTTAATATAAAACTTCATATCGAATCCTTCTGGAGCTCTGCCATGACTTACTTCACCAGGGCTATAAATTATATTTAGACTGGTACACTAGCATACAACTTGCAGATAAGCTATGTGAGTATAAAACAGCTTTGATTGGAACAATGCGACAGAACAGATTCGGCATTCCTCGATATATAAAAACAACTACTCTAAAAAAGGACCAGTGCATTGCAAGATACAACAACAAAATGACGATATTCAAATGGCGAGATAAAAGGGATGTATTTCTAATTAGTACAATTCATGGCGCTAATATGATACAAAAAGAGAAACGAGGTATAACAGTCACAAAACCAGAAGTAGTCGAAGATTATGGAACGAAAATGGGTGCTGTGGATTTATTTGATGGAATGATTCCATCATATACACTAGCAAGAAAGCGGATGAAGAAATACTACAAGAAAATATTTCTCCACCTGGTAGACGTTACGTGCTTGAACGCTTTCCTTTTATATAAAAAAAAAAAAAATGATGGGAAACTCACACGGTTAAATTTCTAACTAGAATGTGTTGAAAAAATTGTTGAAGAATATGCAGTTGAGGTACCAGAGAGCTGAAAAGTTGGCTGACGTAGCAGAGCAGCGCTGCCAACACGTCTTTTGGGAAAACATTTCCCCAACTATATACCAAGTAAATCATCAAAACCTTCTCCAACTCGAAAATGTTCCATCTGCTCAAAAAATGGATTACATAAGGATCACGTTACTGTTGTTCTACCTGTAAAGTAGCACTTTGTGTGGTGCCTTGTTTTGAAGAATATCACTCATGAATTTTTGGACTTATTTTAATTTTAGCATTAATGGCAATATTCATTTGATTTCCTTTAATTTGTAAAATTAAATTTAGTTTTTTAATGAAATAAAAATTAAATCTTATTCGTTTTGATTATAATAATATATTGTTCACAATATTTACTATGAAACCACTTGTGTTGCGTAAGACGAGATAACTCGTCCTCGCTTTATATTAATTACGCAATGTGAGAGGGATTTGAAAATAAAATTACGCAGCTAACTGTTTGACATTATGTTATAATGATATATCGATTAATTCAAATAATATATGTGAAAAATCCAACATAACGTACCTTTTAGAACTTTGTAGGTTTTCTGGATGTACCCCCGATTTTCATGTAATCAAGCCCATCTTTAGAACACGGTTACATTCATTAAGGCTGCCATGATTTTTTGTATTGAATTCATCAACGCTCAAGCCGTGTTCCATTAAACCCATAAAAGCCAATGACACACTCAAACATTTTTTATCAATTTAAAACTGAATATGTTTTCTAAACGAAAAGGACTACCAAATAAAAAGAGATTCTTTATACTTGCAACTATTCCTGGTAATATAGTGTTTCTATTATTTCCGTTTCGATTTGTCATTTGCTGCCGACTTAACAGTGTTCGACGTGATTTCTGGTTTTGGGTGAATCTCGCAGAATCAATTCCTGGTGCCAAAAATTTTAAACTCTGCCTCGCTAATTGCTTTGTTGGAAATTCCACGCCATTTTTCTACGTGTGACATTGCTAATGGCCTGGGGACAGAAAATTCTACACATGTTCTCAACCATCATAAATTCTTGCAATCTGTTGGTAATAATAAAAAGGTCAGGTTTCACAACGATTTTGAAATTTTGACTTTAAGGAGGCTTTGAGGATTCTAATTTGTGTACACTTAGATATTTTTTGTTGACATTGAATCCACCTGAAGCTGATGAAACTCAGGCTACTTTCTATCTTTGTTTTTTGATGTTCGTGGAGTTTATGCATAAAACTTTCATCTTCCATCAAAATGCATTTGTCGTCAGCGCAATCGGAATCCTATTGTGGGTGCAATAGCAATGTAATTTTTCTGCGTTCTTAGTAGCCCTGCGACCGTTTCCTAGTGGTAAAAGGTATTACCGCATACTTATTATATTCTAGTGGAATCGTTCCTGTTGTTATTCTCGTATAATGCCCGTATCCTAAATTTTAACATTGTTGTCATTGTAAAAGTATTTTCTTTTCCATTTTTAATGTGATTGTTGCTATTTTCGAGGTGAATATTCCGAAATGTTTTAAAGTTTGTGATATTATCCAAGATTCAAATAAAATATTAATTCACGAAAATCGGCATTTCAAGAAATGATGAAATTGTGGTCTATGGCCCTCAATAGTCAAATGATTATTAGACCGGCTTAGAAAATTATCGTTCCAATTTTCCTGTTTCTTCATTCTTCTATGCTTTACGCTCGTTAAGTGAACACTCCAGATGGTATCAAATCACGTTTATTAAAAAGAAATGGTCACCTCCTTGGGTTATAACTTATCGAAATTATGTGTAGAATATCCGGTTATCTAAAATAAATTAGCGAAATAACACAATTCTGAATTGGTGTTGTGGGAGCAACTAAATAAACCACCCTTTTTCAAGCCCACCGAACTGATAGAAAAATAATCTTTGGGTGAAGATTAGCTTTTGAAATGGTTTATGGCTATTCATCATACTTGGATCATGATCATTTTCTATTGAAGTTATTATGAATAATCTATTATTCTTCACTAGTGATGTTACTCTGCAAGAACGGATTGAATTCATTGCATTTAAGTTACGAATCACGCTTCGTTAAATGAAGTTATTTCATTTGATGTGGTGCCCAAATATCTTGACCGACCTGAAAGTGCCTTGTTTTTGGAAAAATCAACTAAACCAAACGCGAAGAAACGTCAAACAGAACAACGCGGCGAATATGTGAAGTTGAATTTTAATATCAATACCCGTTTCATTACATAAATAATTTTTATGCGTATGTAATAATGAAAAATATAAATTCTTTTTAATGGCAAAATGTTAGTAAAAATCATATGTTTTTAAGTTATAGAAAAACCACAAAAGATTTATTAGTAAATTCATTAAAATCGCACCATGTTAGTACTCGTTCTAAGCAATATTATCTTTATTATTACATAAAATTATTAGTAACTAGGTTAAGATCATTTAGTATTTGATTAGTTTCATTGAGTATGTTCGGCTGCTTTATACCAATTAGTTTACAGAGGTAAATACAATATTTTAATAATTTTTTGTTCGAATGATGTTGAATCAGTCCGCATTGGAATTTCGTTATTATTTAAGAAAAAAACAAAAGAAATGCAAAAAGAAAAAATTAGAAACTTAGTTAAAAGACGGTTTATTATAGAGCATGCAAATTAATTGTTTTTATTTTATTAACCTTTTTTTTTTTGGAAACAGTTATATGCGTTAGTTTTTTTTTCGTATACTCATATATTTACATAATTACATCAGATATATACATAACTTTTTTAATAATATTATTAGACGAAATAGATAATCACATTGTTAGTTAGCTAATTACCACAAATGATTTCATAGATTTTTTGAACACCAAAAGTAATATTAACATTTTAAACGTAAGATTTCAATTTGAATTTTTAAAGCTAGCTAAGAGGCAGCGTTCGGCGTTGATAAAGTGAATACTTACGCGAGAACTAGAGTTGCGGCGTACACTTCCGCTTCCAAATGAATTAACTGTACTGCTCGAATTATTCTCAATGTTCCCATCTCCATCTATACATATATCAGAGTCTGAATCTGTTCTGTTAAATCTTCCGTCCTAAAATATGATGGAAATAAAAAAAAGTTAACAATTAAATTAAATATGGTTTTAACAAACAGTTGTATTCATTAAAATATTAGCAGTTACAGTCTACAGTCAGTACGATTGTTGGTTCAAATTTAGATAATGTTGTATTGAAACATATGGTTTGTGGTGTTCTGCTTTTACAAGCTATGCGAAATACATTAATTATACTTAATACGATTACCTCAAGTTTTAATAAATCACTTCTTAATATGTATTACATATTTTTCACTGGCTTGTTTTGGGGCTTTGATCAAAAAAGATATGCTATATACATCTGATTCGACTTTAACGCAGCGGACTTGTTTCGTGTTTTAAAAGTTCTAAATTATCAGCAAATTAAGAAGAATAATTTCATGACTTCAAATATAAATAAATCGCTAAGTTCATTCGCCATAATCGAAAATCTTTAAATTTCAGTTTAAATGCTAGGCCACAATCAATTTTAACGTTCTTATTAGGGACGACCAGTCCTATTATCTACCAATAGATGAAAGCCTTTCTCCTGTAGGAATTGCTATTTTCCACGATAGTATATTTATTGAACCATTCCTTAAATATTATTGCCAATTCACACATTACATTAGCATAAATAAATAATATAATAGTGGAGCCGAAAATTTCATTAGTTAATAAACAGATGGCGTTAGTAGTACTAAATGCATAGTTTTCAAAAGACGCGAAGACGCGTATATAAATTTGAAAACTTTCAGACTATTAGTTTGTGTGAAATATAATCTTGTGTGAAGCAACTTTTGTTAGTTTGAAGAATAAGTATAAAAAATAATTTCGTGTCTTAATAAAGCATAATTTTTTCACGAAAAAAAAAACACTTGAAGCCAAGGGTTGGCTTGGCACACGAAGGAAAATTAGCAGTGTTACATTATTTAACACAAGAATGAAAAAATTGTCATATGAGTGGACTAAACGCCACCATTAGAAGAATAAATTGCTATCTCATCAGGATAATGCATCGTATAAGAAATCAATGAATGTTATAATATTCCCGTATACCCCTGATCTGCCATGTAGCGATAGCATATATATTTCGAGAAAAGAAATTTACCGTCCATGAAGAAATAATCGCCGAAATTATTTCGAAACTAAACGAAAGCATATCGCCATCGAAGGCAACTATATTGAATAATAATGGGGTTTTTATTTTAATTTTAAGGAATTTTATTATAAAACAAACCGTAAATTCATTTATTCTTGTATGATTTTTTATGGTACGCCCAGAACGTCCAGCTACTTTTTATATCAGGAATGGTGAGCAGAAGGAAAACAATTTATTTGAAACTACAGGTGCAAAGAATTTAGTAAGTAATTATAACAGCTTACTCGATATATAAGAAAATACATGTAAACCATACCTGTGTTAACTGCTCAGTAGTTGTCAATATCCGAGCAACAGAGCTACAGCAAACCGGTAGTGTTTCTAAGAGTGTCGGTCGTGAATGCGTCAAGAAGGGTTTCATATATCTGAAATGAATTAAGAAAAATTATCAAAAATCACAGTTAAATAAACATAATGAATTATGTTATTAACCAAAAAAGTTCATCCGGCTTAAGATACTAGTCGTCCTCTCAGAATTGAGTGTTTTATTTCTGAGCAACATTTGATTACATGGATATCCCGGGATTGGCACTCAATTTTAATGAATATGTCTTACATATTACTCATGAAATTTCCTTTATATACCATAAAATCTTAATTAAGATCCACCACAGTGGAAGGTATAGTGGAATTACATCACACTTATGACCTGCGAAACAAAACAAGGACGTGATATTATATGCAATTCTTATTCAGTTCCACTAAAATGTTTTTATCAATTCTTTTTTTTGTATGATTTTTTCTTAATGTTTTCAACATATTGGCCGTATCTGTTTTTTGTAAGGCAACAGAGATGAGCAGACTTGCCTGGATTTATACCAAAAGTGAATTCGACATCGGTTTGGATATTGACAGGCCCAGAGATGCGTTCTGAGTGTATCAAAGGAGTTACATTATAAAATAAACAATATTTAAATAAGTTTTAAATTCAACTTTAGCATACATTTTCAGTTTTATGTGCCCGAATATTCCTTACATCAATTTAGATTTGACTGTCAAAATCGATTTAAATTGACTAATCAAATCAATTTAAATTTTTACGTAACTGCATCCAATTTTTCTTTTATTCATTTATTCAATCAATCTTCTAATGTTTATAAACAGAGGCTGCAGTATCGCTATTATTATTATAATTTATAAATTAAACGAATTGCAATACAGTTTTTGTAAGTTTTTATGAAATTATGTAAAACAAATTATTTTGAGAATTTTACTGTACTTTACTGTACTTTTGTCTTCAAACCTTTCATTAACCAATTGGCAAAATTTTATAAAACGTGAACACTGGCTTTTTGAATTTTTTGGTAGTCTCCTATATTCTTGATTTTTTTATTTATAACCCAATGACTTTTAAAAACACCAAAGTTTGGTCAATTAAGTAGATTGAACTCTTTTTGGATCAAATATGTGATGTTTTATTTACTTTTTCAATTCGATTTGTCACTATTTCGGTTTTGTATATTTTCAATGAGCTTTTAACTATGACGTTATGCATCGTAATCTTGGANGTTGCCAACGCTAGAGCTTGCTTTTTTAAACACGTCGCTAATGAAATTGGGAGACATTTTGAATTGAAGTCATATGTTTTAAAAAATATCAATAAAGGAATACATGACGTTGTGAAATAAAGATTTGAAAAAGTGTATTTTTTACAGCAATGCTAATTAATATTTATATATGCCTATATTTAAAATTTTGTCGAAAAATATACTCTGTAATTTTAAGAAAGTTATAACAACTTATTTTTATTTTAATTAATTATTTTCCAGTTAATGTAATTCAATTTTAATGTAATAGGTTAAATGGCATTATTTTTACAGGTGAGTACTTGTGTATGC
>JXPQ01000083.1:11997-25351 GCA_001014675.1 Ephydra gracilis
CATATGTGTAGATGTTGGTGTTCCTTTGATGATTGTTCTTTTAATAAAAATTGATATATTCATACAAATTATTTACAAGTTGTTAGTAAAGTGTTCCTATTTAATTTAAATATCAAATTTTTTACTATATCGCATAAGTATTTATTTTTTATTACATTAACTTATTTTATATTTATTATTCATCGAAATTAAATTATAGTTATAGTTGGTTGTTAACAATGGAAAAAAATTTATATATTTAAATAATTTTATAGTTTAGGCTTATACGCCTTTTTTGGGATGCTTTACTTTTTGTTTTTTTGTTTTTTTAGTTATAAATTCTTTGCAAAAAATTTGTTATTCATGTAATGGACAAAGTATTATCCGTCGCTAAAACGAAAAAGTGCCCGGTCTTTGGCTACTATGCATGCATCGATCTGTATTTGGACTTAATTTTAATTGGAGAATTTCTTGTCAGCCAACCCATTTTGTAGCGATTGAAAAACATGTTAATCGCAAAGAGCCATATATGAGCTATACAGTGGGTGGGTGGGACTTCCTGTTTTAGCATTTCTAAGTAAGTTTCAACGGGGGCTGCAATATGTGGCCGAATATTATCATGTTGTCTTGTCTGTCGGCGTATTGCAACTATTTCTCTCACAATGCTCTGCTTAATTTTTAATAGTAGATGTCTCCTCTAATCTTTTCGTTCGATTCTAGCAGCTCATAAACCACCACATACAGCTGGTCCAAACAAATACAAAACATGACCTTCTCGCTAGTATTTATTAATGTTCAGCTTGACAGTTTGTAATGGGATATAGACGGGATATGCATTCGTCTCCTGATGTTTGGAACTTTCCACATGCAAACAACTTTGTACATTGTGCATTTTCCTCGGTGCTCAGACCACTCCGTTGAAAGCGAGCAAACTACTTCTGAATGGTTAATTTTCCTAGTGCACGATTCGAAAATGTTTATCAATCTAAGGTTTGATGTCAAGCATTTATTTTCGCTAAAAAGCAATGCTTTATTAAGACACTTCACTCAAAATGTTCTACCACACAAACTAAACGTACGACAGTTGTCAAATTTAAACACGAGGCACGAAGAGTAGTCGTATTGATTTAATACTGTGTGTTAGCCTATGAAATTTTCAACGCAGCTGCTAGGCCTTGTTATTTGCAAACGTGGGGTATTCTTCAATTCTAAGAAGTACAAAAATTTGTGTTATATACTTGTGCAACCTTTCAATCGAAAAAAAAGTCTATTCTATCGCAGTCTTTGAGTGAAAAGCCTGAAAAATATTGGATTTTATTGATAAAAAATTTCCACATGCAAAAGTTGGACGAAGTGGGAATTAATGTTAACAATTTTTCATTTAAACTATTTTTCTTAAATAAATTTATATTTCAGGATTAGGAATACAGTTTGGACCATTAATCTCAACATAACATTAGATAAAATCTCAATAAATCCTTAATATAAGTAACATTTTTTGTAATATTTTCAAGCCCAATAATTAATGTATTGAAATTCGTGAAAGTGAAACAAGGAACGTAGTCCATGTATATATATTGTATATATACATTGAGCAATGATCGTTTCCATAGATCTTGCTATTTCCTAATACTTTTGGATTGATTTCTTTTTACAAAGGAAATTTTTGTGCATATAAAAATGTAATATTGCGTTTAAATAAGTAAAAACCACAGCTCTTCTGTACATATTAAATTTACATGGAATTCGATAAAAAATTCATTCTTCCGAATATATATATTATTCTATTATTTTGTAAAATCGCTCTAATTGGAAACTAAAAGTGAGATGATCTTATCTTTAAATTAATTCTGTAGAGACTCATAATTTAATTGAAATAAATTCTAATAAGTAATTGATGAATTGACTTAATTTTATCTATCAATATTTTTTATTGGTCAACTCATTTCATTTCTTAACTTTTGCCTATGTTGCTTAATATGCAGTTTGTAACCACGACTAATTCATTGATCTCACATTTAGGTATGATTGAGCCACTGAAACAAATTAAAAATAATAATTTAAAAAATCAATATATATTGCAATATTTGCATTTTTGCAATTTACTTTAAGAGGTTAATGAACTATGTTGCATTGTAAGCATTTTTACAAATTTATAGATTCCAAATTTTGTATATAAATGCCTTATTCGATTAATTAAAGCAAGTCTAGTTTTAACCAAAGAGCTGTGCGTTGTAATTAACCTTTTCATCAAAATATCATCTCTACTGAATTAGACCGACCTTATTCTTGGAAAACAATCAGAAGATTCTTAGAGTTAAATATATCTAATTTTTTAGTGTTATTCGACACAATTGATTAACTACAACCAGAATTAGAGAACCATAATCCTGCCACTTGCGGTTCAACCTCCATAAACAACTTCATTAATGCAACCCTCTTATTGATTCAATTAAAGGTTTTTTGTAACCAAATATTATAATACGACTTTTATTAGCATTCTTTAAAATGAGGTACTGTGTTGCTTATTACAAGATGTGCTAGGCAAAAAAAAAAATTATTGCAGGAATAGAAGTTAAAAGACCAACTGCCAATCTTGACATATATAATATACGAATACAGGAATTTCATTGTCATATTGACGATCAGCAACTTAATTGCTAACTTTGTCGCTATACCTTCACAATTCTTTCGTATATGTGGCTTATGCTACATTTTACATTGCTGATTTCTAACGCAGAACGCATGCCTTCCTATTATGTATAGGTCACTCTGACAATGACTTCGATTTAATCTAATAAAATATATAGATATGTACTTCAACCACCATAAAATTTTTTTGGTGTAGGGGTCAAATTGGTCAAAAATTGTCAAATTGTTTTGTGTTGATCTCAAGGCGTAATAAAATCTGCACCATCAAGCACTTCAACATTTCGTCAACAACAGCTTCATCAAGAAAAGTTAGTGCATCAAAATCAACAGACACCATTCATCATTAATTAAATTTGTATCAAACCCAAACAAAATGGCAAATATTGAGCCTTTAGCCACAGCAGCAGCAGCCATTGGTTAGGGTATTGAATAAATAGCAAGCATTTTTCAAAATGAAAAGCCAGAAAGAAAACCCAAGCCTATTTACAGAAAAAGCTTGGCACTTTAAGGCAGATGTGGGAGAATAGAACACAAGCTACAAGCTTTACTTATAAATTTGATTCCACAGCGAAATATGTTCAAAACATCACATAATGCATCAATCAGTCATGAGATGTCATCAGCGTCCTCAACTCTTAATTCACATCTA
The DNA here is from genome assembly GCA_001014675.1 of Ephydra gracilis. Classification (NCBI taxonomy): domain Eukaryota; kingdom Metazoa; phylum Arthropoda; class Insecta; order Diptera; family Ephydridae; genus Ephydra; species Ephydra gracilis. The sequence goes on from JXPQ01000083.1 coordinate 15,278, forward strand.
AAACTACCAAAAATAGTATTGCCGAAATTTAATGGCGTTGATTTTGAAATTTTTTATCTAAAATTTTGTGACTTGTACACATAAATGGTACACAAACAATGGGTAGCTCACAAAAAATGTGGGATCTAAATACAAATTGGGAGAAACGGGAAAAATTGATTCGACACCTACTACTTACGGATGAGACTTTTCAACGGTTTGGAATATTTTAAAGAATGGTTATGACAATAAAAGAATATTCAAGGAAAGGTTATTACAAATCAAATAAGCCAGCAGTTCTAATAACAAACCAAAATAACCAACTTTAATGCATGATGTGTAATTAAAATTATCCAATATACTCTTAATTGCGTTGAATAATTGCTAATTTTTGATTTAATTGTAATAGATCATGACGGCAATCGCATTCCGTGTAGAATATTATTAACTTCTGGATCACAGCTGACCTTTATGACATAAAGACTGCTCAAGAGCCTTAAATTAGCAAATACACAAGGCAACTTGACAATCTGTGGAATGGGAGAATAAAAATTGAAAGTCACTAATAGACTACATATTACAATTATATCTAAATAAAGCAATTATTGAACACAACTAGAAGTATACCTGATTAAGGAAATTTCAGCAAATCTACCTCATCAGTATATAAATATTAACTGTTGGGAAATTCCACAAAATGTAACTTTAGCAGATCCAGACTTCAACAAGTCTCAAAAAATTGACAGTCTCTAAACTATATAGTGAACTAATGAGAAATGGTCAGATACGGCTAGTTGAAAAACTTCCATTGCTCCAAACTACTACCCTTGGATAGATCGTTCTAAAGTCTCGACATTCGATTATAAAACACTATTTTGTGGCATAACAAATCTTGAATAACAAGGCCAACTCCAAAACTTTTGGGAAATTGAGGAATGCCCAAGGAAGCCAGCCATTTCAATAAATGATGAAAAAATTTGAAGATTATTTGGAAGGCCGTTTTATCGTGAATTTCTCGAAACTTAATAATGCACGATTGCTCGGTGAAACTAAGGACATAGCCTTCAGCAGATTTCCTAGTATTGAGATAAGATTAATAGGGGATCATTCACTAGACTCAATACTGTGCATTTTTTGAAGAAAACTTCAAAATGGGACATATGCATGAAGTGAAGTCGCAGGAATTCAATAAGCCATATTGCTTCTTGCCGCTTCATTTTCTTTTAAAACCATCAAGTTCCACACTGGCAAAATATCTAATAATCTGTCACTAATCTAATTTCGATTATTCTACGCTTCAGAACTAAAAGATATGTTTTTACGGCGGATATCGTAAAAAGAAGAAAAATCCTTAAGATCCAATAAAGTTTTATCAACTTTGTCCAGTAACTTATGGTACGTGGTGTGCACCATATTTAGCAGTAAAGTGCCTACAAACGGTAGCAGAAGATTAACATAAATTCCTGTTAGCAGCAGCTGACTTAAAAGATTTCTACGTTTATGATGTGATCACGGACATTGACAATCTAGAACAAACTCTCGATATACAAACACAATTACAATCTTCATCGGAGCGGGATTACCCCATTTTAAACATGGTGTGCTAATCAGCCAAAATTAGTGGAAAACATTCCCAAAGAGGATTTCGAAATTCAGCTCAATTTCTCTGAACTAGACGATAGTCACATTAAAGCATCGGGTTTAGTTTGACACCCAATTACTGACTAATTTACAATCACAATATCAACAGGAAACTAAAAAACTGTCAAAAACGAACAATATTATTAGAAATATCATATATCTTAGATGCATTTGGACTTGTAAATTCGGTTCTGGTTAAAAGCAAAATTTTCATTTAGCAATTGTGGAAACTAAATTTCAATGGGGATGATGAATTACCAGAAGAATTAAATTCAAAATGGCTGAAGTTTCGACATGAACTTGTCAAATTATCAGATTTGAACATTCCAAGATGTATATTCAGCGAGGAGCCGACACGTACTGTGCAACTACATGCGTTTTCCGATGCTAGTGAAAAAGCAAGTATAGTCATATACATACGCTCAAAGGATATTAGTGGGAAAACAACAGTGAGATTACTTTGAGCAAACTCGAGAGTTGCTCTGGTCAAACTTTCAACAATGGCAAGACTGGAATTGTAAGCGGTCACACTTGCCACTCAATTGTTAGCCAATATAAAGGACGTACTCAATCTTAAAGAAACGTATTACTGAACGGAGTCCAAAATTGTCTATCGTGGATATGAAGAGGACGGGCTGAACTCAAAACATACATTCCAAATAGAGAAGGTGCTATTCTATAGTTTACTCAACCAAGTGAATGGAGATACGTTAACACTAAAGAGAACCAGCAGAATTAGTGTCTAGAGGTATTTTTCCTGAGCAACTAGTAGACGAGCTTCGCAAGGAAGGAAGAAAAATCTGTTAATATCAAACTAACTGCCATCACCCAATATGTAGTATAATATTTAACTGCTGTGGAGCTTCAAGAAGCGTCAAGGGTAGTTTTCAAGGAAATCCAACACAACAGTTCTAAGGAAGACATCAAGGAGTTATGAAAATATAATTTGGTTTCCAATTCTAGGTAACTAGCAAGTCTAGTACCATTTTTAGATGAACATGGACTTACACGAGTAGGAGGCAGATTAGAGGAAGCAAGTATTAGTTATAACACAATACTACTGCCAGCAGAAAATTTTGTATCGAGGTTGCTTATGACATATATACATAACACACACTAACATGCAGGACCACAAGCAAAACATTCAATCACAAAACAGAAATATTGGATATTAAGAGGAAGAAACTTTGCAAGATCAATAATATAACTGTGTAAATTGCGTAAGGTTGAGGCCACAACTCTGCATACAACAAATGGGAAAATTGCCAATTCAAGAATACAACCAGCCGGTTTCTTTTTCAATTGTGGTATCGAATTTTGTGGATCTGTATACACTCATTTCAAAATAAGAGGAGACCACAAAAGAGTTACATCGTGGTTTTCTGCTGCTTTGCTACAAAAGCGATTCATTTACTTCTAAATGACAGACTTAACAACAGTAGGCTTCCTGGGCACGTTAAAAAGCTTTATCGCAAGACGCGGAATATGTGAAAACATTTCTTGCGACAACGCTAAAAATTTTGTTGGGGCAAAAAATCAGTTAGAAGAAGTAAAACAAATGATGATCAACAAAGATTCCAAGGAAAAGATTGCTAACATGTGTACAATGAAAAGCATACAATTCGACATCACTCCTCCTATATCACCACAATTCGGCGGACTTTAGGTAGCTGGTGTTAAATCGACGAAATATTTGTTACACTCATGACAATGTCACCAACGTATGACGAATTGTGAACTATAACTACAGTTGAGACGATACTGAATTCATGACTATTAACACCATTGTCCTTCAATCCAAACGACTTGATGGCGCTAACATCACCTAACTGGTGAACCAATAGACAACACAATAAATACTCATGCTGAAGGAAAAATGTCACTACAATGAAGACAGGCATTAGTTAGTGATGTAAAGAACTTTGGCGATGATGGCCTCAAGAAATTTAACTGAACTACAAAAACGCGCTAAATGGACTAAAGACCATCCATATTAAGACAGACACTCTTCACATCATGAAAGTGGGTAATCTAACCCCGTTTAATGGTCTATGGGCAGAATAGAGGAAGTTATATAAGAAAAACGTGGAAGGGTTCGAGTTGCTGATGTAAAAATAGCAATAGGAATCTTCCGCAGATCAATACATTAATTAGCACCCTTACCAATGCAATTAAGTGACGATGAATTGGAAATAGATGAAGATATGAAGGCTAAGGAACAGAATACAGACCTAAGAACTACTAATGAACCAAACAGCCTCAAAAGATCATAAAAAGAGAAAGGGCGCTTCGATAGCAGGCACTGCGCTCAAAATAATGCTGCTTTCAACATTAGTACTGCCAATATTCACAGCGCAAACAAGGCAATTGGAATCAATAGAAGTTAAGGAATTTACTCACAATGCTGGTAGTTATTTATGAAGCTTTTTGGAAAATATTAGTGTATTACGACCTACACGGATACTGGGCATCTGTCACAACCATTAAATCGGCATAGTCACGACAGAACTGAAAAGAATTTGTTGGGCAATAAAAAACAATGGGTATTACAAAGAATTACAAACCATTCCAAACATCAACTTAACGAAATCGAAACCAATAACATGCTTCTTTTGGGCTACGAAAACAGATTATCAAAATCAAGGAAAAGGTGATCTCCCTTTGAGATCGTGGGGACTATTGGCAACAAACTGTTCGGAGTATTAGACAATAACCGAAGACGATACAGGCAGTGTACGCGTCTAAATCGCTGTTACAGACGAAAATATCAAAATAGTCCACATTGAGGCTGTAATGGTATCAAAAAAACATGCTGGATATATCGGGCACGAAGAGAGGGATATGCGAAAGCTCTATTCAAAGTGGATGCCGTGCGAAGCCCGCAATTGAACAAACTTCAATAATGAGTTGACTATCTGAACATTAATTAAAACTTTTTAATCATAACAAATTAATGCAACAATAAGTGACTATGCATGCTGAGCGGCCTCAATATTTCACACCAGAATTAAAACAAATCTGAGTACACTACACTTGGTTAACCAACTCAAAGACGTTCAAAATCATAACGATAGGCTAGCAAGGATATGTCAACATTATATTAGGATGCATTTTTTTTTATATAAATCGATTATCCTGGAAGTGGAAAACCCATCAACTGCGACAAATACACTGCGTTATTGGTGCTTTGGAAGGAGGAAATCGCGGAAAACGCGATTTGAATAAATAGAAAGTAATGTTGCATAAGCATAATGGATAGAAACACAGTCAAAGCGATAGCATAATTGCATCAAATGGTGTTCAAGTGGCTTCCGCATTTACCGTATTCTCGAGAACAGACAATAAATTTGGTATTAGAAAATTTTCTGACCAGTATAATCGCTGTATCGTCCACAACGCATCTTTATTGAAGAATTAAATCAAATTCACACAAACAAAGTTTTTTTTTATGCTAACCTACGAGTCAAAAACGTTCAAAACCGCAACGGTCGGCTAGCAAGGAAATGTGAGCATTATATTAGAATGCATTTGGTGTTATAAAAATCGATCATCCTGAAAGGGGAAAAACCCTCAACTGCGATCCTAACACCGCGTCATTGGAGCTTTTGAAGGACGAAATCGAAGAAAACGACGCCATTTAAGAAAAAGAAACTGGTGTTTCATAAGCACAATGGACAGAAACACCGTGAAAACGATAGCACAATTGCATCAAGTGCTGTTCAAATGGCTTCTGCATCCACTTTATTCTCTATAAACGACACCCAGGGACTTTTTCCTTTTTCAAAAAATGCTCTGCGGCTTTAAATAAATTAACCTCCGAAACTGAGGCCTACTCTGAGCTTAACTACATTCGTTCAATAAACTTGGTGTGGGAAAATGTCTTGACCGCTATAATCGCTGTATCGCCCTCAAGGCATCTGAATATTTAAAAAAATTCCGACAAATACAAGTAAAAAAATTATAGTCGACTTAGGCCGATGTAAACGATGTTTGATTATTAAATGAAGGTCGGCATAGCACAGTACTTTAAGTTGTTCTGGACTAATTTCGTGTATTGTGGTAAACTTTAGCAACTCCTTTTATGTGGACCACATTGGTGTCTGGTTCAAATGGATCAATGTTGCGTGCACTATTTATTTATAAATGCTCAGTTAATACGGGAATTTTGTCGAATGAAGCTTATGCATGATTAAGAAGTTAAGCATCAAGTGGAACCACATAGATGTACTGGAGGTCCCTCTAATTTTCATGCAATCAATTTGGTACAAACATTTCTTATATTCATATTCACTCAATACTGCAATTTCGTAGAATTTAAATATCACGTCCAAATTTGGTACACATTCGGATTATATTTATTTTCACCCAATGATGAAATGTCTTGGAATTAAAATCTGTGCATTATTCGCCATTAAAGCCTCTATTGAGACCACATAGGTGTACTGGAGTTTCCTCTGATTTTGATACTATCAATCCTATGTTTATAAAACACATTGATTATATTAATTTTTATTTAATACCGAAATATCGTAATATTTAAATGGTAACTGTGCATAATACAGCACTAAAGCGTCCGTTGAGTGCACTGGAGGTACTCCTGATTTTCACATTAATTTTATTTATGTTCTGTGTATCACCAATTTTCGTAAAATTTAAATGATAATTCTGGTAAATCAATTAAAAATTCTGGGAGTTTTATTCAATCATATTTATTTTTGGAACAGGGTTGCATGCTTTTATTTCCCGCTTAATTTGGAATTTTCAAAAAAAATAAAAACAAATTCAAAAGAGGATTTAATCTTTAAAAGAAAATGTGTATCAAATTTCGTTGATCCAGCTCAAGTCGTACCTTCTATTTTGATAGGTACATACGGACGGATATATATGGCTAAATCAATTTTTTTGGCTGGGTATTACAATCGTACCGTCAAAGCTAGTATAAACCAATTCCGTTAGCGACGTGTATAAAAATATTTTTTATGTTAACTTACAAACTTTTCAGAGCAACTGCTTATATTAATATACCTTTTTCAACCTAAAAAAAACTAGTAAACTTGGATTAGTCCACGTTTTCTTCTTATTTTGATTTCACTTTAATGTAGTAGTTTAATTGATAACCGTGAAAATCCCATGTTGAAAACTAGAAAACTTCAAAATGATATTTACTTCAGATTATTAATAATAATGTTTTTGCGGACAGTCCAACAATCATTTTAATTTAAAATTTATCCTAGTGATTTCAAAAAATCGATTGTTCTATTGTAAAATGTATATTTTATATCACACAGTTCAAACGCTTGTAAATCTTAAAAACTTGAGAGAAGCTACAATGTCGATGTGTGGTGCATCAATTTTTTTCAAACTGCTAAAGCCTCTTCCATAAAATGTCATATAAAACGGTTTCATTTCGGACGTTGTCTTCGCCATGTTTCTTTATAGTGTAAAATTCTGTTGATATATCGCTAATCTACTCACATGTGCTAGCTGGAGGGGCAGATCGTTTTAATTAGAATGTTTAACCTTGAACTCATGTTTAACTGTAATAAAAATTAACATATTATAAGAAGGCTAATAAATTGATTATAATGAATTTTTGATTAGACGTTAATTATATAATAAGGTCAAGAAAAACAAATGTTTCGCGTTTTGGATATTACTCATAATATGTAACCGTAAATGGAAAATTTTTACAAAACATGTAAAAATACAGCAGAAAACAAAATGTATTTACAACGAGCAAGAATACACATTTGGGGTACGCGATGATATCGTCGCTTTTATTCAAACAGTTATAACAGATGTATAAGTACATCGTACAAGAAAGACGTAATAGTCAGTCAAAATCAATTTCATAATACCCATCAGTATCGTTTAATTGTTGTTGTTTTATTTGTGTTAATTAAAAAACAAAAAAAAATTAAAAATTAAAAAAAATATTTCAGTGTGAGTTCCTGGCTTGATTAAATATACTTCCATTCTAAATTAATAAAACTATAAGTCTATAGGTGTCTGATTTGAATGAATCAATGGTACCCACATAAATTATATATATTCGCTTAATACTGGATATTTGCGAAATTATTAAGCAGTAGAGCCTCTAGTGGAACCACATACGTGGACTGGAGGTAGCTTTAATTTTTATCCAATTAATCCTACACATTGATTATACTCAATTTCACTCAATACATAAATTTTGTAGAATTAACACTTACACCCTTTGATTCAATTTATTTTCACTCAATAGTTAAATTTCGTCGAATTAAAATGATAGCTGTGCATAATTCTGCATTGAAGCCTCCGTTGGAGCCACATAGGTGAATTGCAGGTACGCCTGATTTTCATCCAATCAAGTCGATTTTTTGTGTACACACATTAGATATATTTATGTTTACTATGTATAACTGCATAAAGCCTCTTTTGGGACTTATACACAATTATGTCAATTTTAGGAACACGGTTGCATGTGTTTATTTCCCACTTAATAATAATGCACTAGGCGTATGCCCGTTATTTTGAATAAATATATGTATAAATAGGTGTACTGGAGGTACTCAAAATAATGCTCGGATGTTAACCTTTTCAATTTGACGACCTAAACTAATAGATTTCGTTGATGTAGTTCAAGCCGTCCTTTCTATTTTTTGGATACGGACGGAAGGAGACATATGTCCAAATCTATTCCTTTGCAAATGCTGATCATATCCGTATATATTACATTAGGTGTCTGGAGACTGGTTCTGGATGTTTCGAAAGTATCATCAAAACTAATATCAACTCTGCTAATTTCAATGTGAGTCAGCTAATAATAACTCAATTTTTTGAGGTTACAAATAGACGTGTCTTAATATACTGAAGTTTGCGAACGGATCAATCGGAAGAGTTTTTCTATTTTATTTTTTGAAGGTACATTAACAATGTTGATTGAGGTATATATACATTTACATTTATATGGACCGATTACCAGACTTCTTGTGGGATCTCTTATGTTAATACCGGTCGAATAGTGTTTATAAAGGTATATTTTTGAATGTTTTGTCTATTGGAGTTATATGTGTACCCCAGACGGACCGCCACTAGGGCGGCCAAGCAGAAATCAGTCAATTCTTTATTTTTTGATTTTTGAATTTCTCTATAAGGAACTAACGCCAAGAAATTATGATTTCCTTGTATGTATGTATGTAAATGTACTTACTTTGTGTCAAAGTTGCCCCAAATTCTAGCTAAAATTGCCTTTTCATTGCCACGATTTACATTCCGATCATGAGCTGCATCACCACTGCCATTGCCATTATCGCTATCCTAAAATAAAACGTTCACATTTTTACTTTTATTTTTAAAAATAAGACTTTTTCCTTTAAAAAATTTAAAACTTAAATAGGTGTAGGCTAGGCAGGATACAAATGGCGAAGCTAGTATTACATCGAACAACATATGCTTTAGTTAACCTTTACCTTCAAAAGACTCTCGTACAAATGTGCCAGTTGTCGGAACATTGTTTGTAGGATAGGACATTTGGAGTGAAGCAACATTTGTTTGTTTGAAGAAAATGGACAAAAAATAAAATTCATGCGTTCATGAAGCATAGCTTTGTTGAGAAAAAAAATATTGTTAAAGCCGAGTTTTGGCTTTATAAACAATATACGGACCTTGTTCCAGAGAAATCAAGCATTCCGAGGTATTTTGCAAAATTTAAACGAGGCAACTGAGTACTGAGGACGTTGAAATTCGTGCATGAATACGTGGATACGCATAAGCTCTGGTCCAAATGGTTGCAGAGCACGCTCACAGTCGTCCAACATCAACGAATTTATTATTCTGAGTATTATTCACCTTGAGAACGGTGTCTGAAACATAGATCCATCATATCACTCTAGAATCAAAACAGATCTGAGAGGACTGCATGTGGTAAGCAACAGATTTGGAGATTTGTCCAGAAAATAGAAAAACCATCAATAGTCAAAATTGCATAGTGTTATTTTAGCGTCTGACAGACGAAATCCTGGAAAGAGTGCTCGCTGGAAAGAAATTTGGCGCCGATGAAGAGGAAGTCGCCGAAACTCAGGTCAACTTTGAGGCCTAAATTCACAAAAACATAGAATGGAAAATTTAATTGACTACATCAATCGCTATATCGCTCTCGAAGTCAGCTATAGTGAACAATGAAAAATTGAAAAAACATTTGATCAATTTTACCCTGCGCACTGGTTGTTCGTTATTATTTTTATTACTCACCAAATATTTCACGGCCCAGAGATAACTCCGATTGAATTAATTTTTTTTTTTTTATATATAGATAGATAATAGATAAGTACTGTAATTTTTTCCACTATCAGAATAAAATTTTCGTAAAACTTTGACCAACTTGCATTTTTTAAGGATGAATTGCAGATAAATTACAAACAAAACAGGTTCAAACCGAATATGATAAATGACGTTATCTGTAACAATATTTTA
>JXPQ01000083.1:27335-45777 GCA_001014675.1 Ephydra gracilis
ACATAAATCTTTTGTTGGAATTTCTGTTTTTCGACAGATTCTTCAGCGCATCTATTGTCTTTGTTTTTGTTACAATTAGTATTAATAAATTTTCAATAAATATCATATTTTTGGTATATTTCTTTCATTGCTTTTTTTATGCTAAATATTATAAACATGAAATTTTAATACGTTGTTTCCGAGATATTTTATAATTTCAAATAAAAGTTTATGGCCTTTCTGAATTTGTTTTTTTTAATTTACTTTATATGTTCGATATTAAAATCGAATGAAAACAGACTGTGTCCGATAAATCTCTGATTATGATATCCGTTATTACAGGAGAAGCTGTGGATTTTGTCATTTCGTTTTTAATATGTAGTCCTTCATTGAAAGTTTAAAATTTCCGTAAGTTTTTGTTAATTGATTTCCGTCACTTATTTCATCTTATTCAATTATAACATATTTGAAGCTCATACCGTCATATTGGCAGTTAATAGAACTTTTTTAGCTAATAGCAATGTCGTCTATTATCGAAACGCAAAATATTCGAGCAAAGGGGTGTATAATTTAAACAAAGTTCGGGATTTTGTATGCCGGGATGTAAACTTGAGTAACTTTGATAGTTATCAATCGACCTACAACGATTCAGAGAAATTTTAACCGTGGATCCTAATGGAATAACTCGCCGATGCAGTGACGCTGTTCATTCAAATAATCTTTCAGTTAAGATAACTCAATATCCAAATCGTAATCGCACTCAAGATTTTGCCGTCACTGGAAACACTTTACGAACCACATAGAAGGAAAATTTGAATTTATTTTCATTTAAAATGTAATTAACACAAACGGCCGAACAGTCGCTTGATTGGCTAATAATGAACTTGATTTTTGAAAAATCAACGGCCGCGTCAATATGCAAATTTGTCGCATTTGGGAGATGGAAATTCTTTAGGAGGCATTACGAAAAATTCCCCGTTTGGCCTGCATTTGTGCCAAATTTATCACTTGAGAGAGAGAGAGAGAAAGATAAGTCCATGTAGGTTGTCAATTCATTTTGTTTGCTCGTAAATTCTTACAAATTGAATTGACAAGCTTGGCACATTCAAAGTCTAATAATTCAATTTTTGCAACGAAAAATCTATGAACGTGCGATGTAATACACATACATGGCCTGGCAACCCAGACCTCCAGATTTGAACATTTCGAACTTCTTATTACGCGATTTTTCGGAAACCAAAGTTATATAGGAAACCCAGGGCCATAGACGAGCTCAAGGCAAATATTCATGCCGAAGTCTTCGCTATATCCCCACTGATGCTTGAAAAGTAAAGTAACGTAGCCATTTTCGCCATTAGATATGAACATGGATTGATTGATGGTGTATTTAAAAACTATTGTACATAAATTGCAAAAGACCAAATGAATTAAAAAAATTTTTTATGTATAGGCATCGGTTTTTAACTTTTTTAAAGATGTTGAATTTTTAAAACTCATATAAAACAGATACATACATCAGAAGTCTATTATTTGGAATTGTTAAAGACTGGTCTGCGATTACTGGTTATTGTATGCTGTGGTAACCAGGGCTGATTTTATTTATACGAAAATAACTAACGTTTTCGTTCATTTGAAATCTAACTGCTCTTTTTTTGGATAAAAATATGATCGAGGCTTTCTGTCGCATTTATTTCACAGATTTTTTCATCACAAACTTTCTGTGCATTTTGTTTTTGGAATAAACGCATTCAACTGGTTGATTTACAAGTCTAAAGTGAGCAAAAAGGCAATCTGGGCAAGAAAAGAAAATTGCAAGAAGTTTTTCGTTTGGTTTTTGCACAACTTTTTATGCGGGTTATGTCGACCAGAGTATGTCGATGAACTCAATCAGTCGCACGTATAATTAATTAAGACGTGGTCGTACTTCGGTCACCGACGAATTCCATGAAGGCAGACTAAAATTGGGTCTTATATTACGAAACAGCTATGCAGTCCGAGAACTGATAATGCAAAAACCTCATACGATACATAGTGGGATAGAGGACTGCAAAGCATTCGATTTTGTTTGAAAGTTGTTTGATAAAAGTGTAATCTCTTTGAATACCATATAATTTACCAATCAATAAAAAGAGGTACACAACGATTGATGTTACAAAATTATTATAAAGCCGACCGTGGAGGTTCACAAAAAGTGTCTGAAGAGTAGCATGTGACGAATTATGGATAAGTCCGTATGAACATATCAATTAAGACGATTTCAATCGAATACAACTTGTTGGCGGACGAAGCAATACGATGAAATAGTTTTATTGGCCGAATGGTTAATGTAGCCAATATTCCGTTTCAGCAATATAGGACGTTCAATTTGACATGGTGCATGGTCCAAATTTTTGAGAGGAATGCGAAAAACCAATCTCCAAAGACGAATCGTGGTAATGCGAGCTTTGACACATCAATAAAGCCATTTTCATTTCAAAATGTTTGCTATTATTTATATTAAATAGTACCCCGTTGTAGTAGTATGTCGTTACTTTTAAGAATAGTTTGCCAGATAGTTTCGGTATGAATTTAAAGATAATGCTTTGTGTTCATGCTCTTAATACACCCAATGTGTTTACGTAGTCAATTTATATGTCTCTAATCTCATAAATTTTGTTTATAATAATACAACTTCCACTTCATTTAAGACACATAGACGGATTTTATCATTATTCGAGAACTAATTACTTTATTGTAAATTTTGTTTTTTATAAAGATTTCCTTTATTTTGAGCATGGCAAAATTATTAAAGAATGTGTAGCACTTATAAGTAAATATATTTCATTGCTCTTGGCCGGTGGAGCTTATATTATTCTCATAAACCCTAATCAAGCCAACGCGTATTACGCAGATAGAATACCCACCCACTATATTAGCTTTGTGCGCTTCGTTATGAGTAACCTCGGCGCAACAAAGATAAATTCTATGACAGCCAATTTCAAAATCTTTCTTCAATGTTAAAATGGGTAGAGAAGGCGGGTTTGGGCATACGGGAAGTGCAATTCACACAATTAGATTAGATCCAATTATCATCCGATGTCAACACGCTGTGGCTACATATCACTGATAGCCTAGAAAGTGCTGCTGATGCATAGACCGCAGAACTTCTCGTGGTATTACAAAGGAGCAAGTGAAAAGTATATCGCAAACCAGGCTACGCTGAAATTGAAAAAACCTTTGGACGCTAAAGAATGAATGAACAGTGCGGGGAAATCAAGATGCACGAATGAAGGATTCAATAAATGGAATTGAGTTCTCCAAAGTAAAGCAGGCTAATCTGGTAACGGATAGCAAAAGCACACTAAAATGCTGAAGGTTACCATTCAGTAACATCGGGAATGCGGCGGATAATACAGTCAATGAATCCCAATCCCAAACGTAAAAATCGTTCCCTATATTACACTCTCAATAGTTCAAATCCAACAAGACACTCGTCTAAGATGTCCTATCTGCAGAAATCTACAAAGCTGGTGGACAAGCGTTAATAAACTACAATCATGATCTCTTCTGAAAAATATTGTTACTTAAGGCATACCGAGCATCTATTCAGGAGGCAAAAAAGATTTTGGTAAACGTAAAAAGCAATCCGTCGTACAGGAGAAATAGTTGTCGATTCGTATAAGCTTTTGTGAATAGTGTAATATTAGATGAGACGATTTTGGAATTCAAAGACGCAAAAGACCCAATTGACGTTCGGCTTTAACCAGGACTCCACCTTCTTATGCAGGGCAACTATGGTTAGGTGCTACTTGTTTTAGTACTCAAAATAGTTAAGCAACTTGCAATTTTGTAATCCAATTTGGTGATATGCTCTGTTAAAGACTAAGCTTCAACTGAGTTAAGCCCTATCTTCTACCAAATTCGATGGAGATAGAGTGGTGACCTACACTCGCCCGTGGTGCCTGATTGCGTGGGAAATCCGATATACCACTGCTAGCTCTCATTAAAATCAACGGTCGTGCACGTCGTAACCAATAAATAATACATTTTTTGAAAATGGTTACACATAGCAAGTTTGTAAAGACGAAATAAAAATACAATTGATCAACCATCAATCTAGACAAGAATGAAAACAGCTAACCAAACCGTATCTATTAGTTCTAATTAGATTCACACATAATACAGAACCCAAGTTCGAGAAAAGAAGAATGAACCATATTATTTTGCGGGATAACCCCTTTTCGGATTGCTCCTTTCCTTAAAGAGTCACATGTACAAGGGAGACCGAAAGTAGATTTCTCGATTAATGCACAAGCTTTGCAAGCAAATATTACTTTTATTAGTCGGCTTACCCCAACAAATAGCTACACATTGAGGAGCAGATACGCAGTCCGTTTACCGATTTTTTAAAATAAAATATGCGATTCCCTTTGCAGCCATAAAACTTAAATGATGATCGTCACCAAATGTAAATGGCATAAAAAAGTGCGAGACAATCTTTTGCTGGAAGAAACACCAATGATTTATTGTAAGAGGTACGTAACTTGTTGATGAGTTCCATTTATTCAAAAGAACTGGAACAGAAATTTTTGCACTCCTCGGCAACATCTTTTAACTACTACTCGATTGCAATACCGTGATAGCTCGAAATTATAGACCTTTACTTTTACACGTCGTTACCACCCAGAAAGAATGATGGGAGATCTATCAAAGCCTTGATCTAGCCTTATCCGTCTGTCTGTTCACAGGGAAAACATAGAAAAAACATGTTTAAAATTTGCCATAAATATTCTGTGGAAAAATGTTAGGTAGAAGTTTCAGTTAATACAGACCCGATCAATATTTCGGGTACTTTTAGAAAAAATTTAGGCTTTATACGTGTTTCTGCCTTTCATATTGACATATTTCAATGAAGTATTTTTATTGAATTGGATATGGTACTATCAGACAATTTTTTTGTTGAATATAAAATGTGCAAGTGTAGCCACAAAGCTCAATATTTCATTTGAAATTTTTCAAAATTAGGAAAAATGTTATCAAGGGTAAAGCAAATATGAGAATGATTAATTTAAAAGCAAATTTACCTATATTTAAATTATTAATAACTAAATTCAACACAATTTATTCAATGAAATTAAGTAAATACGTCTCCTAAAATGAGCATGATCGTATGAACTTCAGAGTCATAGCACACGATTGTGGTCCGAAAAAGGGGATTTAAGTAAATTTACCCCAAAAATAATTACATAAAAAAGAAATGAATTTCCAATACACCTTTCCAAGAAGAGATTTTAATAACAAAAAATATTGGATTACACACCAAATTATTTAATTTTGCGACTACGCCGTTCCTAACAATTTCGAATTAAAGTGTATCACATTGTCGGCCTAAGCCAAATGCAAATTTCATACTGATGTTTTTATAGTTATTTAAATACATAACGCATAATAAAGTTACAAACATAATAAAGTTAGAAACACTCGTGTATAAATTTGACAGCTGTCGGGTTATTCCTTTGTAGGATAAAGCATTTTAAACGAAGCAACTTTTTTAAGTTTTAATAAAATGGATAAAAAAGAATTTCATGTCTTAATAAAAAAATGTTATTCTGACCTTGCACAAAGGAAATCAGCTTTTGAGAAGAATTTTGCTAAACTTAAAAGAGTAAAGTGAGCATTGAGGAGAATGCACGTAGTGGATGCCCAAAAAGGCTGTTACCGAGAAAGCGTCGAAGAATTATACAAAATAATTCTGATCGATCACAAATTGATATTTCCTCAAATAACAATTCAATGTAACAAGTAATTGATAATTCTAAGCAGTTTTTCGGAACTTTCAACCGTAATAAATACAAATTTATGGATCGTTATGTCACGATGGATGATGCATGGCTTTTACACTAGAGTCGAAACAATCGTCATTCGAATGGATTGTACAGGGTGTATCAGCTCTAAACCACGCAAAGACGGAACTTGTGGCTCGCAAGTTTATCCCATTTTTGGATGCACATAGTGTTGTATTAATAAATAATTTTAAAAGGAAAAAAATATCAACAGCAACGGTAACATAGTAGTAAACGGTATCATATTAATAAAAAAATAGTGCTGTTTCATTAGGATAATACACCAAATCACAAATCAATGAAAACTACCACAAAATTACATAAATTAGGATTAAAATTGTTTCCGCAACCCCCGTATTATCCATGTGTAACCCACACCAACTTTATACTCTATTCAGACTTCAACAGTATGTCAAAGAACCTATTCGAAAAATACTTTACTTAAAACCAATTCCTCAATGCAAAAGCAACAACGTTATACTGGGTTTTTTTAAATTCATAAAAACTCATTACCCTCTTCGTGCGCAGACATATTTTACTACTGTTTAGAATTCCATTATGTGAAAATTTTTATTACGTGCGCGAAATTATATCGCTATGCCAAAAACATGTTCTAATTTTCAACCGTCCCATTTCAGTTTTGTGTTTTGGTAGCTTTACAAAAGCTTTACGCAGATAACTATTTTCCCCAAAATGCTTTCTTTTATTTTTATTCTTCCATTTTCCCACAATCCCACAATCCTACTCGGCTTTGAACCTTTGACCTTAGATATCTACACCTTTTTCACGCAATCCTACAATTGTCCTTTTCTTTGCATTTTCTAATTGTGATTATGTACCCTTAATATTGCGTTTTGTGAAAAAAAGTGTAATTTTATTTCAAATATCATCATGAAATCTTATATAATGGGGGAATATTGCCGGTTTTTGCTAATTTTAATATTTAACATGCAGATAATATTTTCTTCTTTGATGACAATACAAAATCAAAACATATATCATGAGAGATTCGAAACTCACATCTTATTCCTACGAATTCGTTTAACAATAAATAATAAAAACAAGTAAAATGGTTACAATCGGCTTAGGCCGACAGTATAAAACACGTCGCTTGATAATTAAATAAAATCCAGGCAAACACATTACCTAAAATTACTCTGGATTAATTTCATTAATTATGGTACACTTTTTACTCTCTTTTTGTGGATTATATAGGCGTCTGAATTCAATGAATCTATAGTACGTACATTTATTTGTTCGCTTAATCCTGGAATTTAATAAAATTTGAATGTAACCTTTGCATGATTAAGCAGTCAAGCTTCTATTGCGACCACATAGCTGAACTGATTTTCATGCAATCACGCCCAAATCTGGTACACAAATTTATTATACTCATATTCTTTCAATACTGCAATTTTGTTGAATTGAAAAGATAATTGTGCATAATTCAGCATTACAGCCTCTATTGAGACCACATAGGTGTACTTGAGGTACCTCTAATTTTCATCCAATCAATTTTCTCTACATACACTAATTTTATGTGTGTTCACTGTATACTGAAATTTTCTTAAATTTAAATGATAACTGTGGAAAATTTCTCCATAAAATTAAATTAATTAAAGAATAGTGAGTTATTGAAAACTTCGAAAAGTCATAATCATAATGGACGTTGATTTCATCTCTTCAACCTTACTTATACGAATCTATTTAAATTACATTTAAACCGAATTTCTTCGTTTAGCCTGCCATGTATCCGAAATATTGCAATGATTGGATCTATCGGTTGGAAGGTTATCTTCAGGGCTTAATATTTTTAAAGATATGAAATGTTAGCTAAAAGCTGGAAAACCAAGACTTTGTAAATACTGATAAGGCGGTCCCAAGGTACGTATTTGATATTACGAAACAAATTACTCACGATGGGTAAAAACTTCAATACCAAATTCAGTTAGTTCCATTGAAAACATTGTTTTCTAACCTCGTTCTTATGATATCGAAAGTAAGTCCTCTTGGGGGTGGAAAGACTTGACCCATTTACAAATATATTTCCAATTTTAAATACATTGTAAATTCTAAATTAGAAGGGGTTTTAAGGGAATTTTAAACCTAAACTGCCATGCTTACATGTCTTCTACAAGAAGCCCCATTTTTTATGTTAATTTGTAAACATTGAATAACCTAAAAAAAAGAAGGATTTCTATATATGAGATATTTTTATTCATTTGGTCTTTACCAATTTATTTATAGTTGTTAAATACAATATCAATCAAGCTTCCGTCATTATTCGCCAAAGTAAAATGTGGTATTTTTGCAACGTCCGAGGAGTTGAACATGGGGATTTGGTTAGGCACTCAATGTTGCTTATGTTTTATGATCTCTCACTGCCCCGTGCTTAATAAAATTTTACACTGGACGACAAATAGCATTAACGGATGATGACTTATTCAGGATATTTCGACGATATGCTCATTAAGTAATAATTGAAGTTGATGTTTCAAAATAATCTAGGGTTAGTAGGTTGAAAATATCACAGTTATTGAATGACTATATACCAACATAAAAAAACCTGTATGAAATTGTTTTTGCTGCTAAATACATCACAAATAAATATTTTATTTCACGATAATGTAAGAAAACAAAATCTTGTTCGAAATTACTAATTAGTGAAGCTGGTTTGGATTTCAGACAAAGCTTTAAACCGAACTTCATAGAATTCAGCAATAGAATTCTTAAATTTTATAAAGGATTTTGCTACCACGATCCTAAATAATAATGATGAAGTTCAACAGATAATCAGTAAATTATGGCAATTTTGTGGTAAATCAAACATTCTGTTGCTTGTTGCACCTGATCAGCAGACAGTACTCCTCAAACTTAGTCAACAAGAATTATTTTCTACCCAGAAATTTAAAACAATGAATACGTAAAATATATTTTACAGAAGTTTCGAACCTGTACAACAGTTTTCATTAAGAGCTACCGGAAAAATATTAAAATACAGTTTTTGTCGCTTAAATGTTTCTAGAAAACGCACAAATCTTAAAAACCAGAAATTGATTGTTGTTGTAATTGTCTGTTCGTTTCAACATTTACTTTTTTTTTTGCTCTTCGTCTAGCTAGCTGTACTATAGAGCTCAGTGAGGAGTTTTTGAGATTAATTAAAAGTCTTGCCGAACTGTTCTCTGGTCACACATTACACAGCCTAACAAAGTTCTGCTAGGAAATAATACAGATTAGTTTCATATGGATTCGATAATATCGTTTTTTACTTTCAGTCGTCATAATTTAATTATTGATAAAAATTCAAAAATGGATTTGAATGTTTTTAAACCGGTAAAACACTTAAAATTTATAAAATATTTATAAAACATACCGCAATATCTGTGTTCTCCATTGAATTGTAGGCCTTAATAAAATAAAAATAAATGAAAACACGATGAGTTCTAGGAATGTACAATAATATTTCGAATGTCATTACAATAATTTAATAGATTATTTTTTACATGAAAAAAGTATATATATAAATTTATTTGGCAAATTGCATTTTATTAAAGGGAACTAAAGTTTAGGTACCCCAAAACCCATTCCCGTTGTAAGAAGTAGCAACAACATTAATAAAAAATTAATATATTTTGACAACAGTAATATTTTTTTTTTAATATAAACCATATTTTTTATTCATTTAAATACTCTGAGAGACTGCGCAGATCCCAGTTTCGAGCCCAGCCCCAGATGAAAGGTTTCTGATGATAGTAGTGTGGTTCCTACCAAATCACCACGTTAATTAATAATTTAAGGATCAAACTCTTCTATAATGGATTTCTATAGCGTCGATCCATGACATATATATTTCATAATTGTTGGCATTGTTTAAAGCAAGAAATTATGAGGATTTAAATGTATTTATTTCAATTATAATATATTAAATCATTTAAGAAAAAATCGTAAGTCGCTGAAGATTTAGAAATTGATTCTAGTCTCTTGACTCCAGGTATATTGCACCCAAGGACGGAATAATTTCTCGGATGATATGTATTAACCGAACAGCACATTTGACGAAACATCTAAGTTGTGAATAACTTCAAATCTCGGAATTTAAAATAGTATGTATCTCATTATAGCATGTCAAACAATAACAATAATTTGAATAATTAGATTGTAGTGACTTATTCTCAATGGAGAAGTAGAATAATTATTCTGTTACTGTGAGTGAAAGGCATTTAAAATTTATGTCTGACAGAACAGATTGAAATAAATTTGGGTAGTCTCATCTAGATATTAGTTTTATCTCTTAGTCAACATGTTTGAATAATGCTAGACTACTCCGTCCGTCCGTATCCAAAAAAAAAAAAAAAAANCGTATCCAAAAAAAAAAAAAAAAGAGAACGGGTTGAGCTAGATCAACGAACCGAGAACCGAACATTATTTCGGGTACCTGCTTAGCCTCGATCTTAATTTGTAGTCATAACAATTTTTTTTGTGGACTTTCTTCATGTTTTCCTTGGTAACGTCCTCGGTTCTCATTTCGCCTCATTTCACGCAAATCAATTGTCAATAGTTAATTTCCCTAGGTCAAGATCCGAACAATAACAAACAATAACCCAAGCTTTGGCTTGAGAAAATTTTTTCGCCAAAAAGCAATCCTCTTTAACGACACGAAATTTTTATTTAGACTTGTACTTACAGAAGTTGTTTCACTCAAGAAGCTCAAGTCTCTTTACAAGTCTTTCTAAGGTTAAAGTTAGCTAAAAATTTTATGGATTTAAAACTATTACCGCAATCTGTGTGTTAGCCTACGAGCTTTTCAGCCCCACTTGTTATGTGCCAAGACCACATTGATAGGTTTTTGCTTCCCTAATAGCTAATATTAGCACCACCAGGATTTGGACGATGTCTCAACACCGTCTATTCGCAAATCTGGATGTTCATACAGTCCTTTACAACGAATTACAAACTTTATACTGATTTGTTCGCTATCTGCTTGGTTTGTTTCGATTTATACTAGTTTTGCAATCATTATTAGAACTACAACCAAAATACTTCGTGGTGCATCTGTAATATTTTTAATTTGTTGACAATTACAGAGCTTCCTATTGATATGACTAATAAAAGTTTTCTTAATGTGTATGTTATTTTAATGTTTTCCTGTAATCAGCAGTATTATTATGTCAAGGATTACTTGTATTTTTTCATTGCAATTCAACAATACTACGCAATCCTAGCATAATCTTAGCTCAGTATACATACTTAGATGTTCAAGAGGTACAGTGTTCTAATAAATCAATTAGATTTGGATTATTTTTTAAGCGAATTTATAATAGATTAGTTAAAGTATAATTAAAGGCATTATTATTTGGTTTATAATTTAAAATTTTTTGGCATATCAATTAGTAGAAGAAGAAGAAGAAGAAGAAGAAGAAGAAGAAGAAGAAGAAGAAGAAGAAAGGTTATGATTGCAACGTTACTTACACAAAAGAATGCATTACCTTAATATCAAGTATGATTACTTATCTAAATGTAATGGTCAATGTAATCTGTTCATAAGGCTAGGCTAAGCTCACATTTACGATCAAATTAATTACAATTATTCTTTATGTTGCTTATGTTTTGTATTTGGTATGTAGGCGGAGTAGAAGCTTTATTAAAAATATAACCGCAATAATTGTATACTCTCGGGTACTCCTATTGGCCCTTGAACTGAAATGTCACTTTATCTAGTTCAAATTTTGAATTGAAACTTTGAAAAATACGAAATAAGACGATATATTCGAGTAGCTGCGACAGACTTTCATCCTCGAATTACAACATGGGTGTTGCCATCACATTTTTTTTAGTTTTAGAGGTCGGTTTGTAACACTTAGAACTAGTTCATGCAATTAAGAAGCTGTTCGGTTCACATTAAATTTCAATGAAGAAACTGTATAACTGGATACATACAATCACATCATTTGAAAAGATACTCGAGTATGATTATAAAAAAAATATCGCTGATTTTAAAATACTTACATTGCGGGTGGAGTAATTGTTCAATTGTTCAGTTTCATCATCGACTCCTACACTGTAATCGGATTGAATTTACAAATCAAAAAAGAATAAATAAGTTTTATATTTTTTAATTTCCAGGTAATCAAAGACTTACGGAATTTTCAACCAATTCAGCAAAAAATTTGATGCTCCGCCTTGTATAATCACAGTAATTATGACTATAAGCGAAGTAGCGGTTAACATTGTTTTTCTTGCTTCGGAAACTGTGTTTCGAAACGCCAATGCAAAAGACATAGCGCCACGCAAGCCTTTAAATACAAAAACAAAAAATAATTATTTCACATTTTTTCATTGCAAAATTGTAAACATTTTTAAAATAAAATAGATGTACAAGAGTTTACAGTGATTGGAAGAAAAAGTTTATCCAACCTGATAGAACCATCAATTTATCATCAAGCTTATAGATCTGCATTAAATTACTAGGTTACCAATCTGGCCAACCTCCACTATAAATAGCAGTCTTCCTAATCTTTAGCTACTTGATTCTGATAAAAAAGATCTTAGCAAATAAGTAACTGATCTGATTGCGTTCCTTCAAGCGAGAAATAGACCACCTTCATTCTATTACTTACCTGAAGTTGCCCTAACTGAAGTTATGAACACACATAGGCTATTTATATCAAGCTGAAATATCTAGTCCTTAGAATGACAAAGGGAGATCCAGCTATCTTTTATCCAAAGACTCAATTATTGTACACATGCTTTACCAGTCTTAACTGGTAATTAAGCGCTAAAACTTAAACATTTCATTAATACATTGGCACATATAAACTTATACGAAAGCGGCAGTAATATTTGAATGAACCACGATCATCTCTATCACCATTTATAAATTTTACACACGATGCCCAAGTTTGAAATTAAAACATTAAATATCAAACTAACGAATCAAGCGTTGTAGAAATGCAAAATAAAGCTCTTATCCCATTTTCGTGGAACTCAGAATTTTCTGTGGAAAACGGATATAAATATATATGCATAAATACATTAATATGAAATATAATAAATAAAAAAATAAAAAATTACATTAAAAAATAATTATGAGTCACACTTTTCAAACACGCCGCACACACTGCATTACATTTCTTGGTGGCAATCCCGTTTACGATTTGTATTAAAAATCAGTTAATATTTGTTAATGAACAACGTTCATGCTAAGCATCTCACTGCAGGTCTTACTCCATTGTTTCCACGATTTCATTAAAGTTTTGACTTATTGCTCGAACGGGGTGATCTGAACGTTCAACATAAAAATGATCAGTTTGAAAACAATCGAGACACATTGGTGGTACTTTTCTATTTACAGCATCTTCTTCATTAAATTGACAGTTTTTTTTCACTTGTAAGTAGTTAAGAATAAAGAATTCATATAATAAAGTAGTTCAGTTGAAACCGTAAAAATGTAAATATAATTATTTATTCCTAATGAATAAGATATGCCAGTTTCATCCAATCATGCATAGCTGTCATTGCTAATTCTAGTTTAAATCCTTCATTTTGATTGTTGCTTCCAGTAAGACAATCAGATCGACATGAATAGATCAATTCCTTTAGTGATGCTAATCATACCGATTTCCAATTATTCGTTTTGGGTGTTACAAATTTATACTTAACCTAATAAATATACTTTGCCGACGAGTATAACAATCAAATACTATTAACCCATTTACTCAGCACAAGTTATATTCAAGACAAACATGCGGTTGAATTAAATTTTAGTTTGTATGTATTATGTTATGTAATATATGTAGTTTTTACAAAAATTCTAGGAGTTTTGTGGTAGGATTTTAGTGGTTTGGAAGTTAACCTTACCACTGGAAATAGTTCTTATGGTACTTAATACTCAAATATACAATTTTAGTAGAATATCTTCGAAACCAATAAGCCTTTCATATAAAAACTCCATTCTTGACCGATTCCGGAACAAACTGTTGTGACTTATATTTGTTTCCTTGTTTGTCATAATTCTATAATTCTGATGGTAGTTTGGATGGTAAAATAACATTTTTTTTTTTGTAATGGTCGAACATAACTTTTTATGTATCTTCGAAGAGAAAAAGAGACGAACACACAGGACAAATTGCTATGACTTATTTCCTCGAAGGTAAACGCTTCTTAAATAAAGTAGCTAATGTATTGAAAAAACTGCTAAAAAGATCGGAAAATAAATGCAAATATTTTCTGGGAGTCTTGACTCAATATAACACTTCTTTCTAGCCAAAGTAAACATTACAATCAACAAATAATTAGTTTTCTCACTATTTCCTTAGAAATAAAAAGCACCATTCGTCAAGTAAACATGTTCACAGAGTCATTGGAAACATGGTGGTACACAACACTTAATAACTTCATTATTTTTCATTGCCAGTCTACTAAGACACAGTCTACATTGGATGGTTCACATGAACGGAGCATATACTGTATCTGCCTAAACGAAGTGTCTCGAAATTGAAATCCATATCATACAGCAATTCTCTGCAGCGTTTCCAACAGTAATCTGAATATGATTCAGTTCTGTGATTCTCTAACTCCAATATAGAAATTTTGCAGAAATTCCGATCAAAAACCTCTAACCTAAACAATTCTCAAATACTACGTAACAGTCAACATCCCATATACACTAGAAAACAAGTTCATGAATGTTTTTGGTTAAATGGTATTATGTAGCAAATTCTCAAATTGTATGTTCATGTCAATTTATAACAGTGCATCTCATCATGGTTTATTTTACTTATCTGGGATAGCACAGAAATTTCACAATGCTTAAAATACTTCGTTAAAAGTGTTTAAAGCGGATTTATTAAAAGATTTAATACATGAATGAATGGAATCCTCCTTCATTACAAGAGCAAAAAAAAACTGAAGCAAAAATGAACTATACAGAGCTTCGACTGTATGATGACGAATAGTGCATCTGGTAGAATCTTGGCTGCAAAATTGCGAACAATAGATAGAGCTTCTAGTATTTAATCTATTTGTTTAGTTAAACCTAACCTTTAAAAGAATCGTGTACAAATTTAACAGCTGTAACACTGTTAGTTTGTAGGATAGAGCATTTTGAGGGAAGCAACTTTTGTAAATTTGAAAAAATTTATAAAAAAAATGTATATAATCTCGTGTCTTAATAAAGCAAAAAAAAAAAATTGAAGCCAAGGCTTAGATTGATGATTCGAGCCCTGCACCAAAGAAATCAACCATTAACAAGTGGTTTGCGAACTAAAATCGAGGTGAAATGAGCACCGAGGAAGATGTACGCACTGGTATACCCAAAAATGCTTTTACCGGCAAAACATCGCAATGTCCAGGAAAAAATTTTAGATGAGAGAATAGTAAAACTGTTCGAAACTAAGGCTAAATATAAATCATTCTATAAAAATTATATAGAAAAATTGCCTCATCGCTGCATCGCCTTCGAAGGCAACTATATTGATGATTAACAACGATTTTTTTCGTCCACATCCACTGAATTTTCTACATCTAGCAAATTTTTCAGAAATCGCCGAAACTTAGATTGTTTTTGAGGCTTAAGATCAATCGAACTATAAACATTATATCGAAAAATTGCCTGAACGCTATAATTGGTGTATCACCCTAACATAAAATTTTATAATACCAATTTTTTCTTTGTTATCCTCGAGTTTTTCAGCCCATTATATTTATTAGTTTATTACAGAATGCAGAATCAAAATTAATAAATGAATAAAAAATTGATATATAATAACACATGAACTTAGCAAATATGCTGAAGACAGCAACGGATATGTGTGCGTTAGCAATGCCGTTTGATGTTGAAGCACTTGAACTAGTTAACTCTTTTTATACACATCGCAAATAAAATTGGCTTAGTCTTGGACATACGTTTGTAACACCGAGAATCAGCGTCTGGACCCTTTCAAAATCTATACCAATATGATAAAAATCTATACCGATATGATCAGGATCACAACAGGAATTGATTTAGCCATGCCCGTCCGTCCGTTCGTATCAAAAAGATAGAGAGAACGACTTGAGCTAGATCAACGAAATTTGATACACATATTCTTTGAAAGAAGATAAGATCCCCTTTTGAAATTGGTCAAGATCTACCCATAATTTCGGTTACCTAAAGTACATCTATTTAAACATATATTTATTTAAATTATGGGCTTAAACTTACTGCAGTCGTTAGAATTAATATTTTTCAATGAAATTTCAAAATTAAGCAGAAAATTAAAACATGTAACCATGTTCCAAAAATGGACATGACTGAATAAAAATCAGAAGTATACCTATTAAGTCCCAAAAGGGGCTTTATGAAAATTTTCCACAGTTATTTAAATTTAAGGAAATTTCATTATACAGTGAAAATTAATGTGTCTAGAAGAAATTGACATAATTCTATGCTAATCAGGGGTACCTCCAGTAATCCCAACGAAGGCTTTAATCCTGAATTACACATAAAGTAATCACTNCATGAAAAGGGGGAGGGGAAGGGACCTCCAGTTTCAGTATTGAGTGAAAATAAACATGTGAATATATATAAATAGGTGTATCAAAAATGAAAATTAGAGGTACCTCCAGTACATGTATGTGGTCTCAAAAGAGGTTTTAATTCTGAAATATGCACAGTTATCATTTAAATTTAATGAAATTTCAGTATTCAGTGAACATAAATATGTCAAAAAGGTGCACCAAAAATCAGCTTGATTGGATGAATTAATATTCATTTCAAGGAAATCTTCGTTGTGCCACTAGAGTCTCAACTGTTACATATTTTTAAGCTAATTGAATTTCACAAAAGTATAACGACCATCGCCCTTATGTTGTCGAGCCGGTATAATAGGATTTTTTCTAGGCTTAATGTTCAACAACACCGCTTGAAATCCAAATGTTTTAGTATAGATTACTCCAGGAATAACTCAAGGCCAACCATTATATATGGGTTGTAGTTGTTTAATACGTTAGATGGTGATTTATAACGAGCGTATGCTTACAATGATAATTCGAGAATTTAAACATGCATTTCGCCATTTCCTAAAGTGTTTGGTTGGTTTTATATGTTATTCCATTTTATTGTGATGCATAAGACACAGCTTTATCTTTCTGAATTCCATTATTTTCCGTATGATAATTTAATTCTGCAATAGCGAATTATTTGAAGAAATTCGAAGCCTAACTTATATAATTTTGGTATAGTTTGCATTGGTTTGTGAATATGTGCATTATCCTGAAGAAACAGCACTCTGCTTTCTTCAAATGGGGACGTCGTTCCACGATTTCGTTTTTCAAATGCAATATCACTATGTAATAGTCATTGTTCATGGTTTTTCCCTTTTCAATGTAATCGGTGAATATAACACCATGTGAAGGATTATCAATTCGTTTTTGTTCGATCGATAGACCTCACATAGTATCCACTTAAAAAAGAGCCTTTGCATACCCATTCAGTCCCGCACATTCCTTTGATATGTTAACAGCATCAGCTATCCCGGCCCGCCTGATAAATTTATTTTTTTTGGCCAGTTAAAATTATTTTGTGGACTTTTTGATGTATTCAATGGTAACAGTCTTTTTGATGCGTCCACTGCGTGCATCGTTCTCGTTGCTTCTTTTGCCCGGTTACCCTAAGAAGTTTTAGTCCAATTAATATTTATACGCCTAGTTGGATTTTTGTAATGATTTCAAAGTAAATTTGGATGGCACACAAATAAAGTAATATAAGTTTTTGAGTAATTTCTAAACCTCGAACTATATTGCTTCGAATTAATTATGGAACTAACTTTTAAGTGACTAAGACATTGGTGCCGCTTTTTAGAATCACGAAATGCTGATTATCCCCTATTTATTTTTTTACACAAAAAGACCACCGTATAATTTAATTTTCTATCTAATTTCCTTTTTTTTTCTTAAACCTACGATAATACAATAAAAATTTTGTAGCATAATTTAAAATTAATGTTTTTTAAATGCACACGTAGTGATCCAAGTTAACAGAAAGAAATACGCGAATCTGTATGAATATATTAAAACAATAGAAATGTGCGTCATTGTATACATAAATGAAAAGTATCTCCGATAGACTTTAAATTCAAAATTTTGTGCTTACGAAAAACTTCAATTAAATAAAAATTCAACTAGCATACAATCAACAGAAAAATTACTTAAAATTTGGGATTAAAAAAACTAGTCCTCCAGCAAATATTAAATCAGAATAAACTGAAGAGTACAACAGAATAATCAGTCCCACTATTTTTAAAATTGTTTTCGCAATTTTGAATTACGGGATTAACACGTCAATATTTTTTTATATATTCGTATATTTTCAATTGGCAAATAACAATAATAAACATTTTTTATATAATTGTATTAGACCGTCTAAATTGTTAAATTTGTTGTTAATTTTGGGTAAAGAGTTTTGATGTGTCTTAATTCGAAATAAATAATTATCCATACGGGTCATTTCCCTTTAAACTTTGAGGATTCTTTTGTTAACGCCCTCTGCTGCGAAAAACAGAAATATATAGTACCCTACATGAATGTACTAAGTATTATTTTTCTTTCATTTGTTTATTCTTATATAGATAGGTTTTGCACGAAATGACAAAATATTACTGTAA
>JXPQ01000111.1:2382-17099 GCA_001014675.1 Ephydra gracilis
CATAACTTGATTCCGAGACCCAACATATGAAAGATAGATATGTAGAATATTTTTCAAAACATTGGAGCGATATACTAAGCATCCCAATTTAATACGAATCCAGCAACATTTATGATGATATTTAAATCGAACTATGATCTCCTACTCAAATTATATGCGATAAAAATAAGCTGATACTCGGACTCAACTGTAGAAACCCGGAGTTTTCTCTTAAATGATTTTTGAGCAAACCCTATGATATTGAAAATATTCCCGCTTTTGCTACGAGATAGCTTTTGATACAATGAAGGATGCAATGAGTGTATGAGTTAACGGTCTGCCTTTAAGCAGAAAAAGGTTTGGGCGCAAACAAATTTGTTTTCATGACAAATGCCTTCGCATAAGCAGACATCCTTCATAAGCGAGCAAATTTGTCCGTTTTCACTTTACTAGATCTGAAACATTTTTGGACACATAGTAATACTGGCAGTACATCTGAACATAGTACATAGGAAATGGCGAATGAGCACGAATTCCCTAAGCAGTGCGAAAGTGTAGAGTACACTTAACAATGGAATGGTACAATGGATCGTAATACCAGCAAACCTCGGGTAATTGTCCGCCAAATGTCAAAATCATAAGAACCCAAGGATGAAGCGTTCGCATTTATAACGCACGTCCATAATATATCGAGGAAAGAAAATAACGTGCTCGACGAAGTCATACCAAAAGCAGGCTCCGCGTGGTAGCCTTGCAATAATATTCAGGGATGTGGTTTAGTCTGTAGCTCTGGGCATGCATTACGATTGGTGTATATCAAACAGTTTCATATCTTTAAGAGATTAGCGGCTCCTTTAAAAAAGAAAAAAAATACAAAGTATTGTATTCCATGGCATTACTTATTAAGAAACCAATGAGTGAATTCGCATAAGTGATTTTGGTTGATANCTAGCTCCTTTAAAAAAGAAAATAAATACAAAGTATTGTATTCCATGGCATTTTTTATTAAGAAATCAAAGAGTGAATTCGCATAAGTGATTTTGGTTGATATGGCCTTCTTGAATCGTTAAATCAGCTGACCAGAGCTGATGGCACTACGAGTATCTCTGGGCGGATATGCTGCTGTGTGCAAACTGTTTTGGAAGCAACGTAGGCGCTGTAGCTGCCTTAATTTCGCAAGGCGGATGTTGTCCTGGTGACGGAACACGGGCGCCTTATCCCATAATACTGCAGAGTTCTTAAATAAGCCTCGCTCACAGCTCTTAAGGATTTCCTTCGTTTGGATTGGCGTAGGGATCACTTTGACTTCAAAGGCCCTTCGTTTTACGAACACTTTCGTATAATGTACCACACCGAGTGTGCAGAACAATAGACATTTTCACGCTCATCCAGCTATTAAATTCACGATATTAATCCCTTCAGACGTTTCATAGCAGTAATAAAATGTAGTTTTCACTGCTTGGTCTTTTCAGAAGCGATATAGGCTTCTTTTGGCAGTCTATCGTTCTACGTCTGAACTTTTAAAGATCTAATTTATTTCACATTTGATCACACACCTACGTACAAAGCCGCCAAGCAAATGCTTAAAGATGCGGGTTTTCACTTCAGTGAATACAAGATGCAAAATATCAAATTATTATAAAGATTACTGTCGCTCAGTCATACTTTACAAACTGTGAGGCAAGCTGGGAAATAGTCCACAAAAAGTGGTTCAGCAGTTTTTTCATGGAGTGTTAAGCGTTAAAAACCTGTAGACTTAAGAACTGTGCCATTACGTCTCATAAAAATGCAAAGGATCGCTAACTGCATGGTGCCGGAATACAGGTAAGTGCCCGGAAATGAGCGATAGAGAGAAGGAGAGAGAGCATAAACTGTAAGAAGCGAAGAAAACTGTTGCCAGAGCTAAATCGCACAAGAAGTGGTGACTAAAACAATTGGAGAACTCAAGTTTACGGGAAATAGTGTGTGAACTGACAAGCGTATGCGCCAATGAGCCTCATAGCCTTCATTTTTAATGTGCCCCACAGACACTTATATCGAAGCAGAGGCGNCCGAAGCAGAGGCAATTAAGAAGAAATACAAACAATACAACAGTAGCTGCTTAGATGCAACTCCTCGGCGNGCAATGTTAAAAAATCAAACTGAAGAAATTTTATTGTTTCGATGACTCGGTGTTGTGCAACGTAACGAAATCGGCCGGATTTTTAGATTTTCAGATATGAGCAGTCCTTTCACCTACGAATTTCGACGAATTAGGTGTACTAGAGTTACTAAAACTCTTTCAAAACACTTTCAAATTTAACAATAAAATTTTTTGAAATATGTGTACCAAAAATTATGCACTAATCTCCCAATGCATTCCACATAGTATCTAATGCTGGGCAAGACTATATCAGTTAAGTAGGTGATACTGGTCAAAGCGGTTAAATTTTTCAAACTAACTTATTTACTTTTTCTGGGTGTTAAAAGTATGATCCGATGCAAAATACAATGACCGATTTATTGGTGACGTTTATAGTAGGAGAGCAGTCCAAGAGTAAGTAGAAGAACAGGNAGTTTATAATAGGAGAGCAGTCCAAGAGTAAGTAGAAGAACAGGACCGGCGCATGTCGCAAACCAGCTCCGCCAAGACCGCGTTGCAATGAGTAGCAGAGCTTTTTCGAAAACGTATGCGAAGTTTTTATTAAGATGGCCTGCTACCACTGAACTTTACGACGTCACTTTGAGCATGGCAACAGTCTTGTTCGTGTTACTCCGCTTGCTACCAAAATGTAGCGCCATTGTTAACACTTGCTGCTGGTAACTTATGTTTTGCAATTTCCGTTAGGGATATTGCAAGCAGCGCTTATTTCGCATTACCGGCTCCTTCTACTTATTGCATGGGAGATGCTTTGGCAAGATTTCGCAGGAAAGTCGCTCAAGCACAACGCCGCATTCCGGACTGCGGCATAGATTAATGCGCTTAATTTGTTTTATGGAAAAGGACACGTTCGAATTCAATAAATTATGAATGAAATGAAATCTCATCACAGCAGTTCCACGAAAATTTTCATTGCACTTCAAAACTGTTGATAATTTTTCCTACATGATTTCCTTTGCTTTGCAGCAAATCTTTGAATGCGACTTTTTCACTGGAATCCTCATGTGAGGCAGCATATTTTTGAAATTTTCTCAAGCGTTTTCAAATATGTGTACGTTTTGGTTTTTTGCGCTTGCCTACTTACACAAATTAATAATTATTTCGTAGGGCACTTATCTTTGTGAAAATGTAAGAAACGCCGCCTAGCTGCACAAAGGCACTAAGGCATTTTCCCTTTGACACAATGCAAAGGACACAATGCGCGCACAACTAACCCAAATTGCAATAAATAAGAAAATTACAAAAAATTATAGGCAAAAAAAATACAAAATACAAAAAAACAGAAAAACAGAAAAATTCGAAACCAAAGTGTCGAAATTTAGGCCAAATACACTGAACAACGCGCAGCATTCCTAAAAAACGGCAGCGACATCAAAATCAAATCATTATTACGCATTATTGCTGAAGCAAAAAACTACAATTTCCCTGCTTTTGTCTTTCGTAGCCATTTCGTAGTTGTTGCGCCGTATCGCTTTGTATGTATGTTGCATCCAATTCGCTGGAATCGTTTTATCATCACTTTTAATTGAAGCTTACGTTGAACGTTTTAAAGGAATACGAATAAGCGGAGCAGCAGCAAGATATACTTGAATGCAGCCCAACAACAAACAGCAGAGACAATGTAGGAGCTGGAGTCTGGACGCCACAAAATGTGGGAAAACTTTATTGCCTTTGTGTGATTACGCCACATGCACGTTGCGCTGTATACTTTTCCTCAAGATTTCCTTGCTATTTTTTTCCGATTTTTTTTTATTATTTATTAATTTTTTTTTTTGTTAATTTGTTATTTATTTTTTTTGGATTTTCTTATTTTTTTTTGTGCTATTAGTTTCGTGCGCTCGAACGCAACGATTTATCGGAAACCTGTTCCTGGCGCGGACACAAGTTCATTTTTCTTTATTATTATATACTTCATTGGTTTTCCAAGTACGGTGCCCCTTCCAACAATACAAATTTTATTCCAATTATGTATACCTGTTGCACTGTTCTATTATTGTTATTATATTTGCTGTTGCTGTTAGTGTTTTTGGAGTTGTTGCTGTTATTGTTATATTGAACATCACTGCGACCACACCTAGCCTAACTGCTAATCTGTCTTATAGCCGTACAATAACAAATCGTTGAGCAGGAAAAATTACAACAATGGGAAGCCGAGAGAAAACTGATTTTATGGCAAGCCTCCATCGATCTACGACGTGCCAGTATAAAAACAAATCAAGCCTTTGTAACGCATTGCGTTGTTCATAAGAAGCGGCGTAGCTGTCCCAGCGCCTGTGCAGCTATACATACGGCATTTATGTGCCAATATGTGCGAGTGTGGCATGCCTGTCTGTATGTATGATGCATATACCTACACTAGTGCATGCCACGTACTGAACTAAGTTTTGTTTTTGCTTTTGCTTAATAACATTTTGATTGCCGCAGAGCGCAAGCATAGAATGCACAAGCGCAGCGTATGCTTAACAGTATCCTGCTTAGAAGATCAAAGCAAACAATCGACCCACCAGGGAAATACGTGCGCATTCTGCATACCATGCCGCCAGTCAAACTATTTCAAAACCCTATACGACATGTGTGTTTTAATACCATATTTATAACATGCTCCGGTTTATGAGCTACACCGGGACATGCATGCCGTTTTACGTTTTATTATTAATAAAATCATATATTAATATTATTAATCAAAATGTGCTTTCGCGAAAAGAATAGCAAGTTGCATAGAAATTATGGTTTTTGCTTTTTGAACAAAGAGAACGGGTGTCCGCAAGCCCAGTGTCTCCTTCCGGCTCACAGTTTTATGAGGTCACCCTGTTCTGGGTGTAACGTAGAGGTTATTGTAGATTATATCGTGAATTTCGCATTTTAGTAGAACGTGAACACAGACCTCCCTCGAAACGATGAGAAAAATCCCCACCACTGCATTGGTGTAAGCGCCAATATTATAACCAAGAAACATAATTAGGGAACTGCTTCAGGGAGGCGTTCCAGGCACAATGTGTCCTATCTTCCGGTCAAGCTTGATCTGTAGATCTAAAAGAAAGTTGAAGCGATATTGTTAAAGATCAGAAGCTATGGATGTGGCCGAGGGCATACAACCTGGACTAGTACTTGCAATGGCATTTTCCGTGGTGCCAATTGAAGTAAAATGCTAAGGTTCTGCATAGCAACAAATGTTTTCATTTCGATGGAACGTCAGTCGTTTGCGTTTCAAAATTATTATTCCAATAATTCTTTTGTAGATTCAAGAGATTTCTTGTCATATATTTTCTAAAGACATGAATCTAGCCATGCTTTGCAAAAATCTGCACCATTATATTTCATTAACCAGACATCACATTTGATATACCAATAAATGTATACGCAGGCAAATTCAAAAATGAGTGAAATATTGGAATGTATCAAGTAGCCACAAGGAAATCTTCAACTGCAAAATAGTGGATTTGGAATCGCTAATTCTAAATAATTACGACATGGAATAAAGGTTTTAACTATCCCAGCAGTCATTTCATATGCTCCGCCTGTCTATTCCTATTCAGGGAGAAGTTTGGAATCCTTTTTTCTGAAGATTTTACAATGTTANCTATTCAGGCAGAAGTTTGGAATCCTTTTTTCTGAAGATGTTACAATGTTATGCTTAAAATTGAGATATAATTCGAACACAGAAAATATTTCGAACATTTCCTACAACAGCACCACTTCCTAATTATACGGAATTAGCAGATGAGAAAATGTTCTTAATTTTGACTGCAGCCATTTCTTATGCTCCGAGATGATGTAACTTCAGATCTCAGCTATCGTTTTCATAAAGCTTGATCCCACATATTCAGCCAAGAATTTACTTACCCATTTTGGGCATTATTAAATATGATGAATATGATTAAGAAATAAAAAGGGCACAGAAAATAGTTGGGACACTTGCTAAAACAGCACTACTTTCTAATTCTAATGCGCAATTAGGACATGGAAAAAAGTTCTTCTTGACCGCAGCCATTTCATATGCCCCGGGATTATGTTCATATAGATTTAAGCTCTCGTTTTCACATAATTTATGGCTATAAAAATAGGGAGAGTATTATTTAAAATTAAAAAACACAAAAAAAGTATTTCGGACATTTCATAAAACAGCACCACTTCCTAATTTCTTACTTCCAGATTATGTTTCTATTGATCTCAGCTCGCGTGTTCGCAGAGCTTGTGCCAACATATTAAGCCAGAAACCCAAAAATATTATGTATATGAATATTATTTAAAAACAAAAAGGACACAGAAAATATTTCAGACATTTTCTAAAACAGTACAATTTTCTAATTATGAGGAAGTAGGACATGGGAAATGTTCTCAACTCTCGTAATCACCAAGCTTCCACCAAGTCAAATGTTTGCTAACCTTTTTCTTTATTTTTGGCGATATGAGAATATGATTAATGCACTTGAAATTATAAGAGACACAGAAATTTATTTCGTTTATTTCCTAAACCAGCATCACTTTCTAATTATACGAAAGTAGGACATGGAAAAATTGTCTTACTTTTGATCGTACCCATTTCATATTCCCGGAGAGTATGTTGCTATAAATCATAGCTCTCATTTTGACATAATTTAGGGATTTAAAAATTTGGAAAATAATACTCAAAATTAAAAAGGGCAAAGAAAATATTTCGGGCATTTCATAAGGCAGCACAACTTTTTCATTATNCATAAGACAGCACAACTTTTTCATTATACGGAATCCAAAAAATAGAAAATGTTCTTACTTTTAACCATTTCATATGCTCCAAGATTATATATCTATAGAGCTGAGCCTTCGTAAGCCCAAAGCTTGGGCCAAGATAGTAAGTAAAAAGTTTGCTTACCTTTTTCTNTGCTATAGAGCTGAGCCTTCTTAAACACAAAGCTTGGGCCAACATAGTAAGTAAAAAGTTTGCTTACCTTTTTCTTCATTTTTGGGCGATATAAGAGAATGAAGTATAAGATGAATATTATAGAAAAGATACAGAAATTGATTTCCTAAAACAGCATCACTTCCTAATTACATGAAATTAGGATACTTTTGACCGTAGCCATTTCATATGCCCCGAGACTATATTCTAATGGATCTTAGCTCCCGTTTTCACATAATTTAAGCATATAAAAGTTTAAAGAATATTATTTAAAATTAAAAAGAACAAAAAAAATATTTCGGAAATTTCAAAAACAGCATTACTGCTGATTAACTGAAATATTAATTGTTGTTATAATCATATAAAGAAAGACGTTGTCCCCAACCATGTCTAATATCTGCAAGGGATTACATGAATCAGTCGAATTTTCAGCATTGTCGTATATCAGTTGACAATTGCTCTTTCATGACACGTCACTCACTCGTATTCCTTAATTGCATGGGCTTATTCTCATTCCGCAGAAGTTAATATTTTCGAAAAGACACTCAGCAACGCGCAATATGTGGTCAAGGTTTGAGGCTTACCTGACGGACCTCTTTGATGCCAAACAGAGCTTCAGGCAAAGTGCTGGCATATCGTATGATTTATTTAATTTGATGATGAAGACAATTTTCTGTGCTGCTGAGTAAAAATACAGTGACACCATTTTATATAATGGCGTCATGACTTGTGCCTACGCCTAGACGGTGTAAACACGAAGATAGCACCGGATTCGCTGGATTCGTTGAAAAACCCCAGAAGATTGGTCTCTCAGTCAATGAAAATTAGCCATACTTCTTCGTATGAACGTGAACAGTTTGCAGCCTTGCAGAATTTTGTGAAATAGGCATTGTCACCTTCGAAGTGGCTAAAGACTTTGTCTACCTAGGTTCCAGAGTAAACATGAATAATAACATCAGCATTGAAATCAAACATAAGATTACTTTAGCGCTTAGTAAGTAATTTAGTAAAAGAGCGCTTACTCGAAAAACTAAAACCAGCGTATATAACTCACTGCGTATTTTGGAGAGGTAAAGCTCACATAAGGTATATTATGGCTCTTTTTGTGACAATGCCGGAAGGCGTATACNATTTTTGTGACAATGGCGGAAGGCGTATACGTTCGAATCACGAGTTTTATGCAATCTTCAGCGATATGAAAGACGACTCAACGCTAGCAATCCAAATCAGGATCCGCAAGAAGTCTAGTGTTGTGACATGCTGAGCTCAAAACCAGCCTGTATCGCTTCGTACTGGGCTATAAATCCACAGAGTGCCATGCTTCAGAGTTGGTAAATTTGTATGTAGGTCAGAAGAAATTTAAGTACTTCTAACTGTGCATATTTTTTACTTCTAAAACATGGTTTTGGCAGGCAGCGCATTTAATCCATGACTGCCACTAACTTTTCGTTCATTGGAAATTTTATGAAACGGTGGGTTGGTTTATTCCTTCTAGATTATTAAGATCGCCATAAGCAACTTTGGGTTAAGCACTAACTGAGGATCTTGTTAACTTATTAGCTCTTTTCATTTATCATGCGTGGAAGAAGTGAGAAATTTCAAAGGATTATTCAAGCTTAATATTCAGTGTGCGAGGCAGAATATTTCAAATATCGGTTTTGATTTTTTTAATTCGCCATACTTCCACACGCATTCAAGAATTTTTGATAGAAGGATTGTGAGACCCACACTTTGCGATACACCCAATAAATTTAGCGTGGCTTTGACTTGCTTTAATTTTATAAGTGCGGAGTGATTATTCATTAGTGCGAATTTACAAGCTAAAATTAAAATTTTCGACTGATTGTCGTAGAAGAAAATTAAATGGGGAAAGAAAAGCAACGAGGAATTTCGTGTAATGATGGATTTAATAATTTATAAAATTTTGAAAGATATGCGGCATATTTTATATCAAATGTTAACTTTTTCAAAAATAGTTAAATATTGCAAAACAATGGGCTGCAAGCCGTGGATTGATTTAGCAAAACTAGTTAAATTTTGCAGATCACTGAAATGCTATTATGGGTTAAATTTTTCAAATATAAAATTGAAGAAGTCAAAGCCAAGTTTGCTCTAAACTGTTAATTTGAAAGGACGACGAAATATAAATTATTCAGAAAAATTCTGCATTTTAGTTTAACATAGACATGAAAGCTGGCCCAGTGTTGGCGTGGATTTATTCAATGGAGTCAATTCTTGCTTGATGGCTGCTATCAGGCTGTGCGAAATCAATTCTATTTAAAAGAAGTTCTGAAGTGTGGCCATAAATTTTTTAGTACTACAGTGCTTTGTCTTTGCTGAAGAGGGTCTCTTTTTTATGTTTGAGAATTCTAGACTTCAGACGCAGCATTTGGGGTTTGTCACAAGCGGTTTTGATGAGCGCACAAAATGACCAAATACATTTTCGATTTACTAGTTTAATAATAATATTTTATGCTGTTTTCGTGGCTTCCTGTTCCGCTTCGGTTGTCTATTCTGCCAACTACTAATTATACTCCAGAGTAAAGTTATCCCGTCTTTGTTAAATTGCTCCCCAGCGCAATAGCTTTCTTGAAGAGAGCACGTTGGTAGAGAATTGTTCAAACCGAATGAAATTTTTAAGGTGCCAGTTAACTCAACTGATTTTACTCTTCAGCTCTTCAAAACTTTATTTTTCGTTTTCTATGATTTTTAGCAGCACTTTCACTTTTAGGCCACGCGGGTCTTTGTATTGAGGGCGTTAAATGTGAGTAAATGAAGTAACTGACAATTCGCGGCATAAAGCGCAGTAGTTAAGTACAAGCGATAACTCAAAAACTATTCATGGACTGCTAAAAATTTGATTAACTTGAAACCAAAAGAAATCTGGAGTTCAAAAAATCGACTGAAGAATGCACATATTTTTTTATTAAATTTTTTCCAGTAGATTAGTAAAATTTTTGATTTGCTCATTGCTCTTACGAAAATGTTGGCAGAATATTCTTAAGCTTGATGAACATTATGTTAAAGAATAATATTAAATAAGTTAAATTTTTGACGAGAGAAGAGAGCCAGAGAGCCAATGAAAAACTCTAAGGATTGCACTGTTCCCTGCTGTTAACTACAAGAAATATGCTCGAACGAAAATACTCCGATGGTTTTGGAATTGAGTTAAATTTTGAATTTGATATTACCAACTATCATACAGTCGTAATTCAATATTTAGTTTTAGTTTTAAAAGTTACAAGCTTAAGATTTTTTTCGTCACCTGATTGCTGAGAGCTATTTAACTAAGATGCTTGGAAGAGAGAATAATGGCTTATTTGTGATTTATTTTGCATTTTGCATCATGTGAATTTTGATCAAACAACTACTGCGATTTGTTGAAAAATTGAAAATTATAAAGTTGTTCTTTCTGCAGGAATCTAAAGATGTCCATAAAGCGCTAAAAATCATGTTTATTTAATGAGAAGAACAAAAAGTACTACATTTCAACGTGCACAGATTCAAACGTAGGAGAATTCGTTGAAACGGAAAAATTCAGGTTCGAAGTTGGTAAAGACGGTCGATATCGAGAATATTGGCCTGAAAANGAACGTAGGAGATTGCGTTGAAACGGAAAAATTCAGGTTCGAAGTTGGTAAAGACGGTCGATATCGAGAATATTGGCCTGAAAATCCAAAGTGGAATCCTCTTGCAAGCAGAAGCAACGAACTCCGTAAACAATTGAATCATATTCGGTACTATCTAATGAAATGCATTGGGTACTATCTACTGAAGAAGACCACAAAAAGTATTTTATTTACTGCGAGAATAGTACTAGACGCATGAGGTGGAACCCATAGCTGCAAAGTCTGCGGCGATATTGACAGAAACAATGGAATAAAAGCCCAGCCAGTTGACTTGTTCTCTTGAGTCGATGGTTCAGCACTCACGAGTAACGGTTTTGATGCCAATCTGAGCTCTGCTAGGCGCAGAAGAAGTCCGCACGTGCGTTGGGCTGTTCAAGTATTCCACGATGTCTCAACGCTAGGTAGTGCGCTCCAAGGTACTGACGCTGAGCGCAGGACCTGCTCCACGCTGTAATGTCTAATGAGAGAATTATAAACAAATTTGTTGTCCTTAAAACATTACGTGAAGCTTATACCGCACAGCTTAATGTCACTGTAGACACATTGCTGCACATTAAAGGATAAAGTGGCTTCCACGCTGTTTCACTACTTGATTGAACAATTTAATATATTTTGATGCGAATTTTGTCAATAGTCTGGGCCCAGGGAGCATAAAGTTGAGTCAACACGAATTGTATTTATTGTACTATAGTAACGCTGGTCTTGGAAGCAAATCACCATGTTAAGTGCTTGAGAATTGTTTAAAATTCATTCAGAACTACCCTCGAGGAAATTTATGTAAGTTCAATTAATTAATTGCTGTTGAAGCGTTATATCCTTTTAAACTTCTAATAATTTAATCCCAAAATGGCTCGAATGAATCACAAGGAATATACACTTCCTATGACTTAGAATTCTAAGCACTATTTTCCCTTTCTTAAATATAATTTCTTGCAAGCCAGTATTTCAGATTAATTTTTGGTTATTAAGTACATGAATTATAAAATCTTTTTAAAAACTAATTCTGCAGTGGAGAGCAAATAATAAGCAAATATATTTTATACTTTTAGGGTGAACTCAAAGATACTGAGCATAAAGTGCTGATTGTGTGGAGAGGACAGCCATAACCGATGAATGAAACGGGAATACGTACCCGCGGCCGTCCTTTTCGCAAAGTCGGCTGCAGCCAAAACTGCAAACAGGGTCTAAGCCATGGGTGAATTCATATATAAATCCTACGGATATAGTTTTACTTAAGGAAGCAATGAAGCAAATTAAGACTGCAAGTTGTCATTGAATCCAAACGATAAGCCAACTGCATGCTTAAAAATAAAGGCTAAAATGAGAACCCACAATCCAAAGGTACGGCATACAAAGATTTAGTCAGAAGAAAATTGAGTTAATTTTAATGCAGACTGCCTAGAGTTCGAAATCCAGGGGGTGTAACGATTTTTTTTCGCGAAAGGTTCAATTGCCTACGCGATCACCCAACACACTACTAACATCAATGTGTATATTGATAGTCACTCTATGATCCAAGCTAAAGCACCAAAAAGCATTTACTCGAGCAACATGCAGAAGCTTAAAAACTCAATGAGACTCTTCGTGCCATGACACAAAGATTGCTTGGAGAACAGAGAATCAAACGCAATGGTACGGCGAATAAGCTAGGAGAAAGTGCGGACCGTTTAACACACTAAAGGATCTTTATTCACTAAATCCTATCAAAGCAGATGCACAAACAGCAGGATCATATATTTAGCGCTGGCCACGTGACTAGTTGAAAGATGGACGTGAAACTCATGAGTAGAGTTATAATAGCAAATAGTCAGACTTTGCGCTGAAGTTCCGAAGAAAAGCTTGAATTACGAATGTGGTAGCGCTGTCCGAACGCAGTTTGACAATAGCACAAACCAAAATGATGGAAGAATCCACCAACATCATATGCAGGGCGCACTCGAACTACTAGAGCAGCTACTCTATTTTCCAATCTAGAGAAGCAGACTCAAATGCTTACGAGCTGCATCTTTTACTGAGCTCAAAGAAGTTTTGAAGTGGCACAAACTTCATCTGGCTCAGCAACTAATAGAAAACGGTCCATGCACGACCATTGTGGTATCCAAGTGGGATCTAAGCTGACCTTGAATTGCTCTTTAGAGCATTAAGTCATTTATTATTGAAGTTTAAAGTGGTTCAATCCTCTTTCGCTTTCTTCACTGCAGTTCATTGTTACAAAATCGTTCATGTGTTCATAGGTTATGTAATGCCTTAACAGACAAATGCTGTAAGGAAAGCATAAAACATGAACCATCCCAAGGCCAATCAACTCAAATCTGATTCTGGAACAGATGTCTTCAAGTTGTAATTCTAAATATTATTTTTAATTCTTTGATATACGGAACCATTGTTCAGTTCTGCAAAATTTTTTCCATGGATTATAAGAGCATAAAAGCCCACATCACAAGATGAATTTAATTCTTACATTTTATTACTGGATGTGCGGAAGATAAGTCCTGGGACTTGCAGACTTAACTAAAACAATACTTGCGTTGTTCCACAATTAAGTCATATTACTGAATAACAAATGGACTTAAATATTCGTAGAAGAACAGGCATATGACGCTACAAGTATAAGATGCATATGATTTTTAGTCAACCCAAATCTTCAAAAGACGCGTGCACGAATTTGGCACCTGTCGGACTATTAGTTTGTGCGATGGAGCATATTGAGTGAAGTAACTTTTGTAAGCCTGAAGAAAATGGCTAAGAAGCCTTTCGTGTCTTAAGAAAGCATTGCTTTTTGCCTAAGTTTAAGCCGAGGTCTAAATTTTATTTAGACCTTGCTCCACGGACATTAACCATTGATGGGGGTTTGCTAACTTTCAACGAGGCGAAATGAGCAGCGAGGACAATACACATAATGGACGCCCCAAACAATCTGTTACCGACGAAAACATCAGAAAACTCTACAAAATTATTTTGGATGACAGCAAAGCAAAGTTTCTGGAGATAGCCGAAGCTGTAAAAATATTTTAGCACTGCGCTGAACAATATCTGGAGGAATATTTCGATGCATATTCGATGAATGCCGCACGACGTCACAAGACTAACAAGAAATTGTTGATTCGGAGCAGTGTTTGAGTTGTTCAACCATAACAAACCCGAACTTGTGCGTGAAAATTATGCATTTAAGAAAGCAAAACTAACCCTCTTTCTAGCACAGCTTGAAACTGGAAGTTTAGCGCAATGGATGGCATGGGGTGTAAGATCTTTTATATAGCTTAAAATCGACTTTTGTTGCAATATTAGAGTTGCAGTTTTTGGCACTTAGTCTGTGGTATCTGGAATCCTAAAGTCATACGGTTCTGCTTGAAACTACTCCATCTTATGCGGCGTATTATTAGTTTCATTGCATACAATTTTATTCATCAATTATATCAGCTAAATCTTTGGAATATTACTTCAAATTCATGCTGCTGTGCAAACCCCATTTGACTACAACAGCAGCAATAAAATTCTTTTTTTTAATTGCTTTAGAGCATTAAGGCTAGGTAATGTGAAGGGTAAATGCAATTGAATCTCCCTAACAGTTACTTTTACGTTCAAAGTCATTAAATGTTTTAAATAAACTTGCTCTCAGTGCTACGTTCCCTTTAAAACATAATTATTCCTATATCCACCACCGTTTCACTTTTTGCACTTGAGAGTGTAGTGTGTGCAGTATAAGCATCTTCGAACACTTCGATACCGCTCGAAGACAATACCCCCTCGGCAGCATCGTTGAAGCTGCACTTTCGCACAAGTAATTGTATGCAGGAGACGCGGCTTATCTTTCAGCTCTAAAATTTTGAAAGCTCAGTTTGAAGGCATTCGCAAAATCTCAGATTTAAAATATTACTAAGTATCAAATCAAAACCCTATTAAAGCGGCAAAAGCTATTTTGAAGCTG
Source organism: Ephydra gracilis (assembly GCA_001014675.1). Lineage (NCBI taxonomy): Eukaryota > Metazoa > Arthropoda > Insecta > Diptera > Ephydridae > Ephydra > Ephydra gracilis. The sequence continues at coordinate 16,938 of JXPQ01000111.1, forward strand.
CTAAAACGCTATGAGCGCTGTGTGATGGAGTCTTAACCTGGAACGATTCAAACTAGTGTACATAGGTGCTTAGGCTTGAATCCATAGGCATTGCCTAGCACATATTTCGAAACCAGTTCAATGCGAATTTCTTTGGAGTCAGCCCTACGATATCCGCCGCTG
>JXPQ01000140.1:12041-25919 GCA_001014675.1 Ephydra gracilis
TACCCAAAATTGTACAGAAAATGCACCAAAAACGATAAACCAGCCGTAGCCACCATCTGGCGGCTCATTACTTGTCGTGGACTCAGCACTATCGGCTGCCGTTGCGTTCGATTTGTTTTTCCCATTTTTATTATGCTTTTCAACATGCAATTTTGAGCGCAATTCTCGAGACTTTGCTATTAATGGCCTGGCTGTAATACTCGAAACAGTCAATAAGTTTTCATTATCATCTTCTTCAATTTCGGAGATTTGATGTTCGAGTAAACTAGAATGCAATGTCCGGGTTGGTTGCACTAACGCGTTATATGGCGCATCAATAGGCAATGTACACGGCCGTTTTGACTTCAAATTAGTGCCAGGGTTACTTGAGTTCGTATTCGACATCGCAAATAATTCAGACGATAAGGTGGATAAACACTTTTTTGGCGTGCTGACACCAACCAATTTGGAATGTAATCCGATGCCACCTAGGGATTCTTTATGTTTAACATCAAGTTCCACCAGCGGCATTGGCGGCGCTGACACAATTGAGAATAATGAACCCGATGAATGTTGACATTCAGCAAGTAAAGAAATTGGTTCAGGCTGTGAGCAAGCAATCACAGAATCTCCATTGATTTTATCAATATTATCTATTGTATCTTGGACGATGTAGGAGTTTTCACTGTTCTTATCGTAAAATGAGTCTGCATTTTTGACTGGTGAACAAATGAACCCTCGCGGCTCGTGCTGGACTCTACAAGTTGAGTCCTGTTGACTCGGGCAATGTATCGGTCCCCTTGTTGCCTAAAACCAACACACATTACATTCGTCTGCTCATTAACTATAGTTTTACGTACCTGTAAATTCCATTCGCGAGGCAAGGACATATTTTATTGGTCGTAAATCGGTTTTGATGTTTTTGCCGTTTAAACTCTAAAGGCATTGGTTTGAATCTGCTTTTCCAATTACTGCAACAAAATTTAAAGATCTCTAATTTCTTCGGCGGAATTTTTAATCACAAAAGTATCCTCCTTGATGTAAAAACAAAAATAAATTAATTTAAGACAAAGCTAAGCCACAATTATGTGTATTAAGCTAGAAACACTTGACTTTTTCTATATTATCCAGTTACAAAATTGATTTATTTTACTAAAAATTGCACAATCATTAGTCATTTGTTATGAAACAATACATATGCCTTTACAGTCGAGCATGAGTAATGCGGAAATATTTTGCTTGGGTCAATATTTTGGAGAAGTTTTTAATTTCTGAAATTCCGTTTAAAACTTTTAACTTCGGCTTTAGCAATATCTGCAAACAGATAAATGTTGTTGAAACGTTATAAATTTTGTTATAAATCAATACTTTTAAATTTTCGAGCTTGTTTTACTTATTTCGTAAATATTTTTTACAGTATTCCCAATATTAACTTATTATGAATATTAGGTTTATAGTATATATATAGTCAAAAGTATTTGAGCAGAATACTTTTATATTCGGCTAGTTAAAATTTTATTTTTGACGCCTGTTTTTTTTTTAAATTAATTTACTTATGAATATTGTCGTTATTTTAATTGAATCTATGGTAGCTATACATTTACAAATCCTATGTCCTTTACATATTACAGTAACTTGCTTTCAGATATCACGGTATTTCTCTCTACTAGTGTTGCGAAGTGTTTCGCGGCATTTGTGTTAACCCTTTGCCGCCACTGATATTTAAAGCAATGCTCTCTTTACAAAATTGTCTTACCGTAGCGCACCGCAGGCGATGTCGATGTTTCTTAGATAAGATATACACAGCTCAAATTCGCTGAGGAATGCACCACTTGTAGTGTTCAATTATACCTGTGTGGTCTACGTCTTTTAGCTCAGTGAATTTCAACAAAGAGTTTCGCATAATACATACAAAGGACGATGTAAATTGTATAAATTTGAGCATTATATTTGTTATATATGCCTAGCCTTACAAGATTCCCTAAAACAGCATATGCGTAATGCGAACGAGCTGAAATACGAGGAGTATGAAAAAACGTAGTGCTGAAACCATGCGTAATTGTTCTTACTAGCTTTGTCTATATGAAAATCTTAAATAATTTTACTGACGGAGAGCAAAAAAATCTTATTTTTTAATTTAATCATCTTTATTTGAAATGGAAAAAATGTTTTTTGTCAAACCAAAAAACAGTTATAGGTAGATGTGTGCATTTATATTTTATTCACCTCGGTTTTGTGTTGAATGCCAGGTACGTTTTGTGAGGTAAAAAGGGGATAGTTGACTTTCAGCTTTACTATGTGAGAACACTCATTCCACGTTGTGATTTGCGTGGTGAATTGTGTTCAGTATGATATTCACCATGTGTCTCGCATAGCTTAATGTTATAAAATGCAGCCGAAGCGCAAAGGAAAATTCCAATATTTTTCATGGAACGCATCAAGAAGTTTAAGAGCATTTAACAAATATTTCCAACCTAAGGCGAACACCAAGAACAAATGATAAAGAGGGGAGGATTTGATAATAGTAAATGCTAAATGGTCTGACGCAAGTGACCCGCTGATCGCCTATATGAAAATCTTTGACACCGTTTAGGAAATGGCGTTACGCATACGGCTAGATTTGTAACGCAAGTTGCGTAACGCTTCATTCAAGTATTCTTGGAAAATTTATTTATTTATAAAGTTAATGAAATGCAAATTAGCAGAGCGAAAACGAGCTCAGCAATAGTTTGCTGTGGCAAGTGATACGTCGCGTACTTAGTAATCTTAAATGAAATGATGCAAGTGATTACTCAGTACCTTGCGAATATACGAATTGGTTTCCCACATGATTTCTATGTTTCGATGTTTTACTAAAATACGCAGAAAATTAAAATAGGTGGCATCATATTGTATTTGACAGTGGTACATAGAATTTTTTTGCTGTCAGTTCTATTAAAATTTCTTAAAGCGCAAAAGTATTGCGATTCATCTTAAATTTCTTGTCGTTCAATTGCAAAAATATTAGCAGTTGCAAATTTTATTGTGTATTGGAATTTTTTGAAAAATATTTCATGATAATCGTGTGCTAAGCGACAAGCATAAAATACCAAACGGACGCTTCTTCTTGCGTATAATAGGAATATAAGTTAATGTTTGAAACTGCTCGACCATACGAGAGCTTTTATGTTTGATGGTACTTTTAACAAATGAATTACGAAGATGTCTTCGTATATAGACTTTTTTCAAGATTTTCTACAGAAGAAAGAAACTGTTGGAAGACGCGAGTCTGCTGTTTCTCTTCCGGATGAAGAACGGGATGAGGGGGTAAGTCAACAATCACATAGAATGACGTTCCCAATAGTGCAGGATGGACTTATTAAGTGCGCAACTTCATGTGCTGCTAAAGTTGTTGGATCAGAGTGCTGCCAATAGACTTTTTAAAAAGAATTAGTACAAATAAATATCCATTTTACTTTAGCTACCTAAATATGGCATTCTGGTTAAGGGACGCCATTTGATGTGATTATTATAATTTTCTTTACCAAATAAATGAGACAATATACAAAATTATCAATTATGATACAATTAAAAAAAAAATAGCAATTAATAAATTCTATTTAACCCAAAATACGAAAGGCTTCCTAAAAGAATATGTTTAATAAATGTGGACCAATGAACTATTGAGTAATTAAGTTGCAATTATAGATAAAAAAAGTGACAAAACGACGGGGTCGATTTTTTTATTTTTATGTATAAACAAAAATTAACTATTTAATAACATCCTAACGATCAGACTCAAAGTAACTTCAGAGCACAGTGCAATTAATTTTGGTAATTAATAGGCTTTTTCTATTTAGAAACTTCCGGCTGATGTAATCATAGATAACTCAAAGAAAATGGAGCATAGTTATACACGTGACAGCACAACAAAAGCATCCTGTGAAGTCACAACCGGTCTTGCTCCAGCTAGAACAATTCTAGTACGTAAACCACCACAATGTCCGTCGTGTCATACGCATCCTATTGAAGACCAAGATTTGAACGATGCAAACCAAGCGGTAATACCTTCATATAATGAAATAGCTGCAAAAGAAGCTATGAATGAATGTGCACGAATTGCCAAATATGTTAAAAATATAAATTCAGACGATGATGACTGGGAGTTGCGCATTAGTCGGTAAGTTCGTTAATAATTGTTTTTTACGAAATAATTAATTTTTCACATTTTATTTTTTCGTGGTGGGTTTTAATTAAAGAATTGGCTGGTCTAGTATGCAAAAATCCTTATATGAAAAAGTTGTTAGCATTCTAGACAACGATCATTTAGGGCGCCTGGCAAACTGCAGCAGGCAAAATGAAGTGATGCAGCGTCGTGTCATAATTGATAAATCTGCATCGCGTATGCGTAAAGCTTTAGCCTCTGTCGCCTGGGACAGTCGATTAACGCAGTGGTTACATTGCCTCTTAATGGACCATTTGCCACCTTCGTATATGGCGTCTTATTTGGATATATTACAGACATTAAAATCGAAGGTACCATCCTTGATTGACAAAATGCTGTTTATGCGGCCTTTAAATGTTAGTCAAGAGTTGTTAGCGCCAGTAATGAAGAAACAGTGGGAACCAGTTATAAATACAAAAGCGCGTATTTTGACCCAGAATGTTATTATATTGGTATTACCCTCTCTACCGTACGGTACAATCCCGCGGCGAATAGTGAAATGGTATCAGCACTTGTCAGGCATTACAAATATACTTCAAATTACATTGCCATCCACAGGTATGTAATTAAGCTAATATTGATAAATCATACTAATTTTTCTAATATTTTCAGGTGGACATACGGCGCAGCAACCGCTCGATCAAGCTGCAGAACAAATAGTATCGTTAACTCGTGTCAAAATACAGGAATTACGGCATGAAAATCCAACACGCAGCATAGTTTTGGTAGGATTTGGTGCTGGCTCTGCTTTGGCACTGCAAGTTGCGATGTCTGAAAGTATTGCCGCTGTTGTATGCTTGGGCTTTGCATATAATACATTAAAAGGCGTTCGTGGCAAACCCGATGATCGCCTGTTAGACATAAAAATACCTATACTCTTTGTAATAGGGCAAAATTCGCAACGTACTAGGTTAGTACACATTCATAGCATATTTTCACCGTTTATAAATAAATTTAAAACAGCACTGAAGAAATGGAATCTTTACGCGAAAGAATGCAATCTGAGTCGTCATTGGTGATTGTGGGAAGTGCAGATGATATGCTTAGAGTGCCAAAGAGTCGTCGTAAAATTGAAAATGTTACACAGTCTATGGTTGACACAATGGTTATTGTAAGTATTGACATTTTTATTCGACACTTTTATTATATATAAACATGTATAATAGGATGAAGTGTACGAGTTTTTAAAGAAGATTTTGGCAAATCCACCTGGTCCGCGCATTCCAACAGCAATTACGAGCTTAATGTATAATAAAACGAATAAGACGACTACACATACGGGTGAGGCCAAAATGTTAATTTCCCGCAAACGGAGGCAGGAAATAAATACTGATAATGACGGTACACCGCCTAAAACAAAGTTTTCGCCACAAAGTAAGTAAAAATAAGTTTAAGTAATCATGGATTTTACCTATGAAAAGAATCATGTAGCCGAAGAGTAATTTACGGACGATATTTTGTTTCCTACAGACGGATACACAAGTGCTGTGTCGAAAACAGTTTGTGCTTTCATAATTATCAGTGTAAAATATATTACGGGTAGAAATACTCTGCACCTCCGGGTACCTGACATTAGGTTTTGAACGGATATTGATTGAAATTAGATTGAAACTCAGGAGTTACTAAAAATTACCATGCCATGCCAATCTGGAATTTTAATTTAATCGATTCAAAACTTAAGGTACCCACACATCGTTTACTGCAAAATACAGCAATATTGCTGACATAATGTCCTTCGCCATTTCATAACTGAAACCTGACTAGAATTTGCTCTATCTTTCATAACTCGTTCACCTTTCAATTCAGTGAAATCTGATTAAATTATTGTTCTTAGTGCAGCTGATTAACATTTTATAATTAGAAATAATTACTATAAAGACATGATGGTGTGCAATACCAAAGTCTGGCATTTCAAGTACCTATACAAAGTTTAAGGTAATTTTTTTCATCGCAAGTCTTTATAGCATAATAAAAAATTATGGAAATCGGTCTAAAAATTCCACTACCTCCCGTAAATTTTTTTGTCATAACTCCAAATCATCGTTTTAAAGACAATTTCTTCATTCAGTGTTCAAAATTCGATTGCTAGGTGTAACTAAGTCTTCGGTTAATGTACCTCTTCGATGCCTTCAATTTTAGGAAATGATAATCCGTTCACTCCCAGTCCTATAAGACATGACGTTTACGATTATCTTATTATATAAAACCGAATAAGCTTTGTTCCAGAGAAATAGATTAGTAGAATTTATTATTTTTAAACCTTTTTTTTGACTATTTTTTCATGAGTTTGGGATTTAATTTGTATTTTTATTTTCATTATCATTATCAAATCGTATGAATAAACGCAATTGTTTCAAGAACCAAAATTTCGAATTAAGAAACCAAAATCTCAAGATTATCAAATCAAGCGAAAGGGTAATATATTCATTATGAATATTTTGAAATTGTGATTTATGCTTTTGCTATAACTTAATAAAAATGTCCTTCTTTTAAGTTGGGCGGCCTAGAACGCGACCAGTTCATGCCAATACGCAAGTTACGAAGTCACCAAAAATCATTAGCTCTACGCCCTTGCAACCCACAAAGACAAACATAACACAGACGTCGTTAACAAACGAAGATCTAAATATGGCCATACAATCGATCCTTCAAGAACCGGAAACTGAAGATGCAGAAGCTTCTGAAGGAACACAAAAGAAAATAGTCACTAACTTTGAATTGGTTGCGCAGTCGAAAACGACGGCTGTTAAGCCGGCTCTCATTACTAGTACGCAGCCTGTCAGCACAAAAATACGTATGATTCCACCGAATCAATTTATGCAATTGAAACCACCACTACAATCACAGTCCAAGATATACACAATTAAAACGGCTGCTGGTGCAAACACAACCCAAAGTGGTACAAATTCCATCGGCGCTATTGTGAATACCGGAACAAATACGGTTGGTGCCGGACAACAGCAACATATATTCACATTAAAAGCACCCAATGGCCAAACGACACAGTTTGTAACAGCTGCCCCAGCGGCAGCGCAACAAAAATATACAGTCGTAAAGAATGCCTCGGGTGGAACTACTTTGCAATTAACAAAGAACCAACTGAATGTTGAAAATTCAAATGTGGACATCTCGAATATAATTGATATGCCCATCATATTTGCAGATAATGATGGAAACATCGCAGATGCTGTCAATCAAAACACTGACACTAGCAAACAGCTTGTGAACAACAGCACAGCGAAGTCGAGTAAGTTCAAATTAAACTTGTGCTTAGGTAATTTAAAATTGAATTTAAAATTTTGTTGAAATTTCAGATGTTGGCCAGTTGATTTTAAATCAGAAGATAATTAAAGATGTACCCACTACTACAACGGCTGGAACCATTACTAAAGGTGGGACATTTGTTATTGGTAGGCCGTCAACAGGATCGCAATCTGCTATTATACAGCCAGCAGGCTTAGCAAATAAACCAAACAAAGTTTTATTCATAAATCGAAATACTATGAAACCTTGCTCAAACATTATCGCCCGTGCAGCGAACCCTAGTCAAAAGTTTCCCAAAGTTGTGGTTACGAATCCGAAATTGTCAGCTGGCAGCACTATTGTTTCACGGCCAAGTATAATATTGAAAGCGTCTTCAAACGCGCCTTCATTAACTACCACTCCTGCAATAGTCTCGACAGTTAAGCAATTGACTTTGCAGAATTTAAAGAGCAATATCGGTGTAAACTGTCGTCCAACATCAGGAATCTTGAACGTATCCACTAAATCTCTGCCGCAATTACAAATTATTAATGCACAACCTGGTACTGGCTCCGCAATTGCAACAAACGTAACGGGTTTGACAAATACAACAACTACACCGGTCGGCGACCGACCACAAATACGAAATATTGTTGTTAAGCCGGGAGGATTAAAACAAATATCACCACAACTGTCATCACAATTGCTGAATAGAAATTTAACTGTTCGGAAATTAGTTAACATTGTACCTGTAACAAAGACACAAACTATACCAGCTGCTAGTAATAGTGTGAACATTACTTCACCCGTAGCTACGCCAGTAATATCAGAAGTAACAGAGCCCAACACAAATAGTAATTTGACATCAACCACTGTTGCTATTCAATCATCTCCAAAGATATTCACATTGAATCCTTTAAATGCTACCAGCAATGTTGGCTCAACTGGATCAAATGCAGACTAAATGCTACAGCTTTTTAACTTTAAGTAATCATAATGCTATAATTCATAATTTTAATTTATAATTTAATTTCGTTTTTACTCCAATAATATGAGTACCATTCAGTTTAATGTTTAGATTTTTATTCTAATTTAGAAAATAAAATACATTACGAATATTTGTTATTTTTAATGTAAAGTGAGCTGATAGGATTTGAGTTTTTTTATTCCAGATTTGATCCACTTCCTTTGTACGCTACTTCAACATATAGTAATTGAACACCAAAGTATTTTGAGTTCCTGCCAGCTAATATAACTTCACCAGTTCGATCTTAAGTCAGAGATAATTTGCTTGCTGAAGGTTTGCTATAGAAGTTTCGTAAATGGTTTGTAAGAAATTTTGACTTACATTTTTTGGATCGATTTACATGGTTTTCAATGGTTTACTAATTAAAAATACATACACAATTCGTTATTCTAATTCAATATTTTAAAAAAATATTGTTGATTTAGAACTCTTTGGTGATATTTGGCATTTTCAATGTAGCGCAAAAGACTTCTAAAATTTTTTAAAGCTGGCTTATTTTGACATACAGATGAAATTTCTTATGAAAGTAAAAAGTGATATTTAGAAATGAAGGCAAATGAAAATATTTTATCTTAAATGTTTATACAATAGGGTTGAACTCATCAGTAGTTCAACCAGTTCTCTACTATAGAGCTGTAGTGTGGTTGACTGCACTCCATTAAAAATGCAGGGTCAGAGAATTCGACAAAGTTCAAAGGACAGCCTGCTACAGGCTACGTTAAATACTCCCCAACGAAAGCACTGTGCTCTATGCTTCATATTCTTCTAGCTGACGACCGACAATGTAAATGCATAGCTCTGACGTCAGCAATCGAAACGAATGCTGCTGAGAAATGGGATACACAAGCAGAACAAGCTAAAATTCTACAAACCTTCCGACAATCTCATGAAGCCGGCTATACGTCTATAACTGACTGCGGTGAATACAAATACACCTGTACCACCCCGTTCGATCGTAGTGAGATTGAGAATCTCTCATTCACAATAATCAACTCGTCGCATACACTGACAGTTGGAAATTCGCCGGGAAAGTAGGTATAGAGGTATTAGTTCCCGAACTACTAATTACACTCCCGCATAGGATACCAGACCACTGCAGTGTATTCCAACCTGAAATCCTCGCAATAAAGCATATTGCTGATGTACTGCTGGAAAATAGAATAATAGGGGTATTCTTATCCTTTTCGACACTCAAGCGGCTATCAAAGTCATCTCTTTATCCCTGCAAAACACTTCTGTCCTATAAGCTGTCACTCAATGGTATAGGAAACCATAACAGAATCGGAATCTGTTGGATTCCTAGACATAGGGACTTCCAGGGTAACTGCGACGCGGACGCACTGGCTAGAGAAAGCAGAAAGCTTAATAAAGTCAGTCTCTTGAAACTCGTAGCAATTCTCCTAAGCACGTGTAAATTGCATATAGACCTGAGGCACAGGCCCTTAGCACATGAGCGTTGGATCCTCGAACCAACGTGTAGGCACGCTAGGCTAACTTGGTCTGCGTATTCGCCACTAAAAAGCAAGACCCTCCTGTCTTACGCCAGAAATACTTTGAGGATCATCATTGCACTGCTACCAGAGCACTACCTAAAAGGTATTTAGGCCAATCGAATGAAAATTCAGGTCACGAAGATATGTTGTTTTTGTCTGGACACTGAATATGACTGGTATGGATCTATCTAAAACAAGATACACCAAATTCGGCCAACATGCTCTCGCAAATCTCAGTGACCTATCTGACAAATCATGCGGTTCACTAAAGCCATAGAAAAAATGCCTTACCTATAACACCTCACCAGACCAAACCGGCCAGTGGCACCGAGTACATTGGTAGGACACAAAGAACCCAATCGCTGTTCTAACTGCGACTTGTTATAGTACAAGTATCTATCAGCAGGACATCGATAAGTGAAATTCCACGGGTTGAAGGTTTTGCTATCACTTAAAGATTTTCCACTTATTACATGTTTTACCTGAAATGAAAATTTCAATTTGTTATACTCAAAACACACAAACAAACTAATAATATTCAGCGTCAAATAGAAAATAATAATACCAATTTAAAAAAAATGATCGTATTTTTGATGTTAGGATTTCTAATAAGTACTTCCTGCTTTTTTAGATAGCGCACGAATAACATCTTTTTCAGGCAATACGCCATAGCTTGGAACATTTTCAGCGATATTAACGTAGTCTTCAAAAGATGATAAAATGATTGAACAATCTTGATTGCAACATTTTGTATGGATCTTCATTTCCTGTAGGAAAATATTTTAGTCCTAAATAAAAGCGATGACCTAACGCATTAATTAGGAGGAACAGTCTATCAGCGGTATAATGTTTTGAATTTTTGGATTTGTCTTCATAAAAGGGTGCAGTTTAAAGGTTTTACCTGCAGGTACAATTTTTTTAAATTTCAAATAAAAAAAAAAAATAAAAAATAAAACATTTAGGTTCACCCTAAGAGTCCATTAGTTGAGTTAAGATGTTATTCAACGATTTGGTAAATTTAAAATTACTGCATTGCATATATTTTGGAATACTATTTCATGCTTTTTTTTAAAGCTATCATTCCATCATTGGCTGCATTGATACACCCATATATCCGCGAGCTGAGTCTATCCAGCTCTATTTAATCTTTTAATTACCGCATGGCCTTCACTTTCACAGTCTTTCCAATTCACTAGATTTCTTCAAAATTCCGTAAAATTAAGATTTAGATTTTGTTTTTTCAATTTCAGAATTTGATTTGGCCCTTCTAGAAGCCTCGACACTTTACGAACGATATTCTCCTTGATATTTTTATTTATGCTTGAAGCGCCTAGAAAAACGTAACAAATAAATATAAAAATGAGAACGCAAAGAACGATTGGAACCGTAAGATACAAATACATTCCAATGAAGCGAAGCAGTTTCTTAGCAATATTCTTTTGCAGACCAGAATGAAATTGCACGTGTAGCAGAAAGTGTAGAAAAAATATTTTGCACATGGATTATCAAGTTCACTTAACTCTGCGCAGTAGGAGCAGGGTGAGATGTCAATACATATTTCATTTATAAAAATTTTCTCACTTATATTTTTTCCCTTGGGTATGCCACAATTCAGCTGTGGTTATTCAAGTGTAGTAGAAACTATTAATCCCTGGAAATCAGTTTCTGAGAAGACTTTTCTTAACGGGCATGTTCATAATCAATCGCTAAAATTATTTTACGTTGCGATGGCTTTAAGTTTAACAGTTGGGCTGAGAAGTTAATAGACTAACACACAGATGGCGCTGCTAGTGTATTAGATGCATTTGCTTTTGAGTTAACCTTAACCTTCAAAAGAGTAGTGTATAAATTTGATAGCTGTCGGGATAGAGCCTTTTGAATGAAGCAATTGTTGTTAGTTTGAAAAAAAATGGATAAAAACGAATTTCGCGGTTTAGTCAAGCATTGCTTTTTTGTGGAAAAAAATACTATTGAAGCCAAGGCTTGGCTTTATTAACCGTATTCGCACCTTGTATGAGGGTAATCATGGACAAGCAGATTGCTATATCGCTGAAATGAACCCAAATGAGCTTCGAAGAAAATGTACGCAAACACTCAATCGTTTCAGAGGATAGGTTGTCACCTTGTCAGGTCATTTGCAATCTTCATGACATATTAGGCGTTTCCAAATGTTATTTTAGAATGATGGCGTACATGTGATCCCCATAAGAAATGTCACAAGTGGCATAAAAATCGACAAACAAAGAGTGAGTGCCAATTGCGAATTCTAACAATTCTAACAATTCTAATGAGTTGATCAAAAGACTCCGATATTATGTGCCGCTGTCAAATGCTGGGCAGAACAACGTGCATAATTACCTGATAAGAACATTTACTTGCTGAATGGTTAGGGTGGGACCGGCAGCATATTTTTCATTTTATACTTTCAAAATTTCGATCAATATGTCAAATTGCGTTAGCTATTGAATCTTCTGGCATTCCTGTCATATTTTTGAAAATCAGTTGAACTACACATTCCTCTTTGAACCTGCCGATGAATCTTCTCATTGATCATCTCCCATTTCTTTGAATTCAGCGACAGTGTGACTGAGAAAATGAAAAATCATCATCTGGGATGAGTGTACGAAGATGCGAAAATTTGGTTTGAAGGCTGTTACCCACGGCTGATTTGACCATGTCAAGAAGTTGAAATTGGCGATGACCATTAGAGTAGCATTGCAGAGCGTCCTATCGGATTCTGCATTCTTGAGAAAACTGCTTAGACTTGACAATAACCGAATTCCTGTTGATGTTATGCGGAAGAAAGAAACTTCAACTGATCCCCGGCATTGAACATAATTATCATAAAATCGGTTGGAATAATGAACGAACAATAGAAGGAGAGAAGAATAAATTTCTTTATTTAAAGTCAAATCGCTAGAGAACAGCGTTTGGACACATATGTTGACAGCACGATCAATGATGTTGAAGCTGACAACTGTCCGTCAGAGTATTTGAACCGGGTAGGTGTCGATCATAATTATGTTGTACAATTTAAATCATTCAAAATTGTGCAATGGTACGCAGCTGTGAAGAAACTGTTATTAATCATTGTGATTGAAGCGACGATCATGAAGATCAAATTCCAGGACGAGGAAGGGTTTATCCCATGAATTTCCAATATTTCATTTAAATTTTCGCTGTTCGAATAAATTGGAAGTTTGGCGAACTAATCTCGGATATTCCAGTTTTTCGCAGGGTTAGCTGTGCTTTGCCTTTTGACATGTTGGCAAACCGGCTTTGTTGTTTATACTTGCACCGAAAAACATTGTTCATCATATGGCGCTCTATTGGTTGCTATTCCATTCCTGGCGTTAAGTTCCACCGAGGTCAAGGTCGCTGTGTCCATAAGTTTATTATAAATATCATATTACAAGAATAATTGAACCATACGTAGTTAACAATCGGAGTAAGCGTTCGAGTTATAATCCAATACGGGTGACCAATTAAATTTACATTGTTTACAAAAATGTTCAACAACGAAGAAATTACTAGTTTCAAATTTTTACATTTATATTTTCATATAAGTATGTCATTTTGCACTTGAAAATCAAATAAATAAACATTAATTTTTGCCGAATATCCACGAATTTTTATTGTTATGGGAGTAAAGTTATTTTGTATGGTATGCTTTTTATAATACCAACAACTGTCTTGAATTAAATGATCGAAAATGTGTGTTAAGGTCATGTTAAATGCTTTTCTTGCGTAGCGTTCGAGCCTGGTCGTTTTAAGATCTGTGCGCTGCTGCCGGTATATTAAATAGTTATGAGACATTAATATTAAGAAATGCGGTTTTATATTCAATATTACTAAAAATATTCGAATTTTCTGATATTTGCAATAAAGCTTTACAAGCAAAACTTGAATGGTCAGTGGCATCTTCAAAACTT
>JXPQ01000149.1:26103-37838 GCA_001014675.1 Ephydra gracilis
TTATATTGAAATATTTTTATATAGCCTAGCATGTCTTACCTACACAGTTCTTATCAATTTTATTTGCAGTTGCCTAAGACAGTAAATATGAAGATATACTTGAAGTATTGAATTTNTAGAGTAAAACAAAAATTAAAAATTCAACAGTAAAATATGTAGTTTATAAGTTTGGCATAAAGTGGAACACTTATTTCTTACATTTAAAACGAGCTGCAGTAATGTAATTGTCTTTAACTATCCCACCAAAGAGAAGCTATGGAACATGATTTTGAAATCGTTGAAGCGTCTGATAAGGCCAGTTTCTAAAAGATAGCTAAACTGTTTTGATAGAAAAAATGTGCAGTACCTTTAAAAGCGGTCGGAATAATTTTTTTAAAGCATTATTTGCCTTCACAGCAAAATTTACATCGCTTCAATTAAAAGCAGCCTTGCCGGTGACTCTGAGCAGAATTCTAATATTGCTTTTGCAAAACTAATAAAAAAACGGTAATTATATCTTAAACTATATTCGTTTAAATTTTCGCAATTTCAAAAATTTAAAATAATAATGTTCTACCATGTTTCCAGAGAAAAAACATTGATTTTTGAGGATTAAACAAAATAAAAATTTTTAATAAGTTCGTAGCTTTCATTTGGCAGATTGCTAATGAGCAACCAGTACTGACTTGAAATGTTTGCAATGATGTGAGATTCTAAATGATTGGATCATACTTTGCCATAAAGCTAAGAACAGCCAACATGGAAATAAGAGACGCTTGCTTGATTGTAGCTGCCAGGGTATTCGAAAGAATTGTGGTGTTTATTTTACAAAATAAAAATTTCTTTCATAGTTTACCCTTTGCAAATAAGCGCCCTTCAAAGTGTTAAACGGATTCCTGTACTAGTTAGGGAATTTTTAGTGGTTTTGTGCTTTGCACTGCAAGCAATTAAATTACAACTCTAAGCGACTTAAAAAGTAGTAAATCAATTAGTATGAGACCGCTTATGGTTAACCGTGACTTGCTTAAAGTTACGATAAAAATTTTAATCTCCGGGAAACAAACTATTTGTAAGTATTTCCTTATATTTTATAAGTACAAGTTAAATTGTAGATTTCAAGTATTAACAAGCGGATCTGAAAACAAATTGAAAATTCATCAGTTTATGGCAGGACTCAAAATCAACTGTTACAAAGAAATTTTCGAACTTTTCGTAGTTCAAAGCTAAGAAGACTACTCGAGCTTGAACTACTAAACAAATTTATATAGCAATTGAAGGAAATTGAAGCAATTTTGATATTCTAGATATTTCAATGCTTCAAAATCAAGGTTTACCATTCTAGTTGTTGAATAATGACGTGTTTAATTAATATCTCCTTTAAAAGACAAATTCAGAAATTCGTATTTTTCTGCCATTTCAGTATTATGTACGTCATTAAAGTCCTGGGCAGGGTTTTTACCTGGCGGTAAATTCAATTTTCTAACTATGCACTAAGGACGTTTAAATGACATTTAATATCAAATCTCAAAGCAGACACGCTGGCACTGCAATAGCAGCAGTGAAAACGGAACCAAGCTTTCATGCAGAAAAAACGCCTTAAACTTTAAATTTTATAGAAAAAAAAAATGAAGCACACAAGTTGCTTATGTGCCTTTGCTTATTCGAAAATGAAACAGAGTTTAGGCAATTTACTTTACGAGCCTACCGAGAAATGCCTCAAAGTTAAATGTGTGGCAGGAGACTTTTTTTTACATAAAATTGAAGCCACAATGGCCAACGTATGGCTGCCTACCGCTTCGAATATATATTCAGTTGACATAAAGCATGTCAGCAATGCCAGTAGTACATTGGCATAAACTGATGTGATGTTATGGCAACGAAAAATTTTAAAAATTTTGCTCATTAAATATGCGTTGCAAGACCGACAATCTTAACGCTTTGCTGTAATGCTTATGGCGTGTGCTGTTAACAAGCATAACAAGCGATATGAACAATCAATGACAGGCTAAATAAATAATATTCATGCACAAGAAATAACAAACAGCAACAGCCACAGCAACAGCAAAAACAATTTGGCTTGAAAGTTTTCAAATTTTAAAATGCATGCAAAATATCAAGTCAAACGCCAATACACGCAGTGGGGCGTCGCCCACAGCTTGAAACGGAAGTGTTAGAAAAAAGAAGAAAATAATGTTTAACAAGATAACAGTGTCAGAAACACTAGCAAAGTAAGCAACAAAGCAGCAGATAAAAAATAAATTTACAAAACAAGTGTAAAGTAACGCCAAGTCAGTAAGGCAAACAGCAATATCGCTACAGAAGATATAAATAAATAGAAATATACAAACACTTGCGCACAGATTGAGCGTAGCGTAAAGCATGAAATGTCAGTTAAAATAAACATAATAAAAGCGACAAACGAAATGACATCGAGGCATAGAAATATACGCATTTTCATTTAGCGTAGCCCACCCGCAGTGTTATAAACTATTTGAAAGAGCTTATATTGCGACTAGAGATTTAATTAAAATAAAAAAATACTATTGGCACAACTGCAAAAAAGGCAGTTAATGTTCATTTATATTAAGAATAAAGTCGCAAGTGAATTAAAATGCCTCGAAATGTATGTAATGAAAATTTGCTATCTTTATTTAAATTTATTTCGAACGGTCTTTGTTTGGTGCGTGTATTGCGCGTTAAATGGTTAGTTATAATTATTTAAATTGGTTTGTGCAAATTAAGCGGCATATTTAGATTTTTAAATCTAATTTTCTTTTTTTTTGTGGTTTCAGCGGAGTATGTGTGCCAACATCAAGCAAATAGTTGTACCACTGTATGCTTAACTACAACGAACGTACAACGAACCAAAAATGCATGTAAATTTATTTTCACAAAAGCTAAATATTTCGGAAATTTGCAAAAAGTAAACAGTGACCGCCCAAACTATGCATAGAACGCTGCAGTGTACAGCGGCAAAACTCATGCTAACCATGGCAAATGAATGTACAGTACATTAGTAAGAACCTTAAGTTGTGACAGGGCAAGTTATAACCTTAATTTAGCTTGTGGCTATATGAAGAATTTCAGCAAGAGATATCGAGTTAAATGTGTTATTTTTCCTGCCTGGCTTATGAAAGTGTTCAATGAGTTTTAAAAGCAGAAACTGTATAAGCAGTATCAAGGAACAAAATATTGCATACAAAACAAATACTTAGAGATTTTAACATAAAGAAAAAAAATAACAAATAAAATAAATTTATAAAACATACATGCATAATAAGGCTAACAGTGTGGTGTATGTTCTTTGAAATTGTTATAATCAGAGAAGTCATAAAATGAAAAAAGGGCAGTTAAGAATTGTATTTTTTGTTTTTCTAACAAGTATTGAGCTTATTATTTTAATTCATTTCATTTTTATTCAATTCTACCCATTCATTTGATGACGCATTGATTATAATTATTTTGACTAGGAAACTATGAAGTTTAACTCCTCGAGTTAAAATATTGAATGTTGCTGGTTTTAGGTTAAATTTCTTTTTTTTTTTTTGCCACATTGTTCTAGCTTTGACATTTGTCTACCTTTATAAAAAATTCGTTAAACTTGATTGATATGCTTTGCTCATTCTACTTCAAACTATTATTTTTTAACCNAAGCAATCATACGTATTGTCAGCAAATCTTTTGCAACTCAAGTGAAAGTGATTAAATTTAATTGCAAGCATGGCTAATTTCACTTACACACTTTTTTTCAGAAAATCATTTTTGTTTTTACGGGATTTTTTACTATATTATAAATGTGATGTGATGCATGAATTCTCAAAAAGTGATATGCACATTTTAATTTATGCTCTTATAAATTCATACTTAAGTTGACTTTACTGTTTAAAGCTTGTTTATGTCAACAACAGTAAAATCTACTTAGTGGCAATTAAAATTTTATTTAAATTAGTAGAGCTTAAAAATTCGAAGGAAATATGGCAATGTTGAATTAAATGAACTCTGATAATCACAGCAAAATATTTTTCCTGAAGTGAATAATTTTTGTATTGTAATCAATAAATAACACTGAAAAAGTATAATGTGCAAAATTAATGCGCTGCATATGATGCACTTTATAAATTGTTAAATGCCACATAAGGGATGAAGCCACAGCACGCGCAATGCATAAAAATTGCACTTAAACGATTGCCAAAGAACGTACATTCACTTGTTATTTTATTGACGCTATTGTGCAGCAGCAGTAAAAACTTTTGTTTCACGAGCTTTAGCAAATGTAACGCATACGCCATGTGGGAGCATGCTGTGCACTGTTAAGCCATGAACATGGACGGCATATAAGGCTTTTATGCAACAAATACATAATTTGTGTTCTATGTATTGATGTCAATAATCAACAGTTTTTCTTATTTATAATGTTTCTTTTTAAGGGCATTATCGACATGCTGCTTTTTAGGGTTCCATCGATGTTTTTGCCTACGGAGCTTGTTCAATTCATAGACAATGTATTGTTTTAATGCAGACGCTTGTAACATCGAATATAAATGATCAGAAGCTTATCACGCATAACATAATGATCAGCATCATCACAGAATGCCATATACTCCCATCGTTCGGTCGTCCATACCTCTCTACGTCATTAGAATTTAAAGAGAGTGCGTTGATATTACCACACTGGGTANACCATACACTCCCACCATTCGGTCGTTCATACCTCTGTACGTCATTATACGTCGTTGATATTACCACACTGGGTAATAAAAATAAAAAAGGCAACCGCTTACGATGTACGCAGATATACAAAACTGCAGACATAGACAATGTATTGTTTAATGCATACGCTTTTAACATCGAATATAAGTGATCAGAAGCTTATCACGCATAACATAATGATCAGCATCATCACAGAATGCCATATACTCCCATCGTTCGGTCGTCCATACCTCTCTACGTCATTAGAATTTAAAGAGAGTGCGTTGATATTACCACACTGGGTAATAAAAATAAAAAAGGCAAAAGGGATAACATAAATCTAAGTACAAACTTGGTTCCAATTTAACATATATTTTGCAAATATTCTGAACATTTTTGAGCTTGAAATTTAGCATTTTACATGAAATTCTCATAAAAAAGGTATACAAAACACTTAATTAGATGGATAAAATGCTAAAAATGGGTGAGATCGAATAAAACTAATTCCAGCATATCGGTATGGAGAAAATATAGAGCAATGTATCAAATAAGGCATCATATACATATTTTTAAAATATGGCATGGAAACATATCAAATGCTTAAAATGGGCGGGATGGAAACAAAAAACTCAGGTATATCCACAATTTGCGACAGTTTAAAGCCTAAAAGCTGGTATTCTGCTTATTAATGGACATAAATCAATAAGACTCAGTTTATTTAAAAATTTTCTTTTTCACTGCTCCAATCCATTCAAAGCACCCGCCATATAACTAAAAATTTTACTTTTATGTAGAACTACTCACAAAAATAAATATAAATCGTTGAAATTTCGAATACCAATTCACTATAAAGCCAAATTGCCTACCACTAATGGTGATGATTAAATTCAGGATATAACAATGATTTAATGAAACAAAGCAAAATGGACAAGATTGGAAAATAATTATTAGATTGTTACAAAAAACATTCTGAGCCAATGTGCATCACAAAGTTGGCCAAATATCACACTCTCACTTGTTATTTTATGAGCGCGTGTGCTGTGAAGAGTAACTTCGCATAATTTGACTGTTTTCAATTGCTTAAGGGCAGTTTCAAAGCGAATACTGAATTTTTATTTTGTTATTTTGATTAAGTCACTGCTTAGGACTTATGAAAATACTCGCTAATGCAACAAAAAATTTACATAGCAAAATAGAGATGATAAGCATTTACATTCAATAAGATAAATCAAGTCAGAGTGCAAAAGTTGGCTTAAGATGACAAAGAACTGGAATTTTGAATTTGATGTTACTGTCAAAAACAAAAAATTTACAGAAAAAGAAGAAGCGTTTAGCTTGAAAAAAGCATATAAATAACTATAAAAATTTAAAAAAATTGCTTTTCTAATTGAGTTTGACACAAAAATGTTCCAGAGCTGCAGGTCATTTACAACATCTACAATCACGCTCGTGTTTAGTTGAAATTTTGCAATTAGTTATGAAGTAAATTCCAGTCGATTCACATAAATTCTAGAATGTTAATGTTAAGTTTTACTGAAGGTACCTTAGATTTTAATGCAATAATTCTCATTTTGGTTAATGCATTCATTATATTTATATCAATTTAAAAATCTATTTTTATTTATTTCATGCGTGCTAATTGCTAATTTATGTCAAAAATCTATTTTATTTTTTAATCACATAGGAGCAATGTACGAACTTTGGCTTTTCATTCAATCAAGCTCATTTCGTACCATTGCTACCCATTGCCATTGATTCCCTCATTAAAAATATTTGTTTCATGGCATAAAAACTCGTTAAATTTAACTGCTGTTCAGGGCTATGTTGCTTAAAATCTTATTTTTTGGCTCACATGGCTCAATGCAATTATCATTGTTTTCTATTTAATAATTTTCGTAGCAACATTGTTATTATTAATTTCAACAATTTCAAAAAGGAGTACAAGTTAAATAAATCAATGAGTTTTACGAATTTTGCTTAACGCTCTCCTTTTGGACTACAGGTACCTCTGATTTTCATGGAATTAAGCTCATTTCCCCAAATTGGTTAGTTGAGAGCGTATTAAACGTAATAATGACTTTTAATTGAAAATTTAATTGAAATTCATTTTTAAAAATGTTACAGCCGATTTTAAAAGAAGGTATATACTTAAGCTTACTGCTATTATGATCAGATCTTGACTAAATTCAAAGTTCGATTTAAAATTTTTCCCTACAATGTGTGGGCCCTATTTGGTAAATAAAGCTCAGGCCCTCTCTCCTTGTTTGTGCTAACATATGGTAGGACTATACGGCAGACACACAGATAAATGAAGACACGATGGATACAAGAAGGGCAGGTAGGTGGCCAGATCAACGCATGGGCATTGCTATATCGATTCATGTATTGGTGGTGACCATCTCGACATTTATTTGAAAGCGTCTTCGTACATTTGTTCTGGGTGNCATCTTGCATTTATTTGAAAACGTCTTCGTACATTTGTTCTGGGCGTTACAAACGTATGTTCAAAACTAATATACATTTTGTCAATTTCATTGGAAACATAGAAATAAAATTATCCACAGCATAAGCGACAATATGTTCTGCTCATTTTAACCGCGTAGAAAATTCACTTCCATAAATAAAGCAATAAATCTTGAAAAAAACTGCAATGATTAAAAGGAAACCGCTTTTGCAAACAATATTACACAATTGAATAAATCCGTCGTGGCTGTAACTCTACGGAGCAATGAATAACCGCATAAGAAAGGCAAGCAAATAAAGTATTGCACAATAAATTCATAGTGAAAAAATATTCTTTAAGTTATGAATGCTTTTATGCAAAATAGACGCGTTTGGATGACAATCAGAGGTACCTACAGTACACTTTTGTGGTCGAACATACGATTTTAAATAAAATTCACCAAAATTATCAAATGTATGCAAATAAAAATGTGCATGATTGGGTAAAAATGTCAGGTTGTCGCTGTGGAAGTATGAGTTCCAAAAAAAGGAGTTTTTGTTTATCAGAAAAAACATTTTTTTGTTCCTTTGTGTTTCAAGCTAAGCTATTTCATATTTTGACTTCTTCACTGAGCTGCATTCGGACTTCTTGAATCAAACTGCTGACCTTAGACTATAATTTTCTTACTTGTTTTTTATTTTTTTTAATTTTTTAATTTTATTTACTTTTTTTTAATTGTAAATCAGTTCAATTTAAATTACGTGCATTGACTGGTTTATTCAATGCTTTACAATCATAAAATCACTTAAGCTGCAGAAATAGTTGTCACCATCATCAACCATGCGACTTATACCAATACTGACAGTCAGCAGCGATAACAGTTCATGCATCAAACGACATTGCATAGCGTCGTTTGAGCTATGAGCTATCAAAAAAAGTGTTTCTACTTTACGAACAGGTTTATGTGCCTGCAATCACTTCCAAACAACTTGAGGATAGTATCAAGGCAATGGTGAAATCGGTGTCGCATAAAACAGAAGGGTATATCAGTGTCAAAATTTGATACGAAAATTATAAGCTTGACTGAATACTGTCTAACAACGGCATTGGCCTAGAAAATTGTGAAAGCAAAAGAGAGCAAAAGTAGACAATGCAAGCGCCTTCGTAACTCCAAATTGTTTTTCTAAAGAAGCTCAGAGAGATTTCTGTGCTAGCGTTGTTTGAAACGCATTTGATACGTTTTCGATTAAGTGACAGGAAGGAATCGCATACCCCATTTGGCACAGCTATCGGAACGAGACGTTGAACAACTTGACCAAAAGGTTCCCAAAATTTATTCAAGAAATTCAACACAAAAAACAAAATATATTTTTAAAATCGATACTTTCCCTTTGAAAGAACTCCTATTGGACTAGAAAGTATTCATGCCATGGTATCGTTCAATCCTCGAAACATGTTTAATAAACGATTTGCGGTATGACCGAGAGCGTCATCTTTAATTTTTCAATGATCTCATCTTGGGTGATGAAACGCGTTTCACGAAGTGGTTTGTTGAGTTTACCGAATTTGAAATATTCAAATGAAGTTAAATCAGACGAATTCAGTGGTTCCTGTTTAGCCTACCATGAAGGCATTGTGTGCCGGTGCGTTATTCTGATTCAAGATCTACGAGCTATTTGCTCTTGGTTTGTTTTGGCATATTGCTTCCTAACGCTCAAGTTATGCTCTTTATTGACTCTCGTGCATTGAATAAGGCATTCATGTTACACAACATCATTCTAATCCATAAAAACTGTAAGCTTCTGTTTCGAATGACAATATCTTGGCTTTCTTGTGTGTGCTTGATTCAGTAACGACCATTCACTCTTTTGCTGTCTGGATTACATGTTGCACTCATAATGATCCGTTTGGTAAATGTTCATTGTGGCGACACGTCTGGGCCAGAGTTATTAACCAAAATGTCTTGAATGGATCTAAATGGTATTTCCAATTCCTTTGCCGTCTCTTCACTGCGAAATTTGCGATCAATGGTCAGCCATTCATTCACTGTTGATGTTATCGTCAGTATTTGCTTGCGATGGCCAGCCACTGCGTTCATTATCTGTCTTGGTCTCACGATCTCTTCTGAAACATTGCTCCCCCCGATAAATGAATATTTTCTTGTGACTTTCGTTGCTAAAACACCTTGCTAGCATATAAAATATTTTTGCACCATTGAAAATATGCTAATGCAAAATTTAAAACAAGCTCTTTGGTACAATTTTTTTCCTATTTAAAACTCGTTTTTTAAATCAATGTATTACATTTTCTTGAATAATTTATATAAAATTTTTTACACAATATTAAGTAATAAACATAAAATAGAACAAAGCAAATAAAAATCAAATAATCTTATAAGTTACGACAGTTGAATGAATGACTGTTGACGATTTTTCCCACAGAATTTAGACATGAAAGTCTTATCGTTGGGAAATTTTCGGTCTGCTAAGGCCCACTGAAGGCCTCATCTGGAGTCCTCCTATGACGGGATGAAAAATTTACTGCTCGGATTCAGAATATTCGACTTTCTTAATTTATCGTTATTGCGCATTTCATTAAAAATTTATATTTATGTTTTTATTTCTATTATTTAAAATTTTTTGTCATGTTTTTCCTAATAACATTCTGCTTTGCTTTATGGTTTGCTGTATATCGTAATTGATTTTATTTAAGGTTAATTGGTTGGTTAGCAGTGTGCGGGGAGTGCACTTTGAATTTGCCATTATTTCATTGTGAAAACATTTACTGGGTCACTTTGACAAATGTTTTGCTATTAAGCTGGAAATTTTTGAGAATGTCAATGACAGCTGTTCCAATCAAAGACGAAAAAAAAAGCAAGTACTCAATTCAGCTAACTGAACGCAGCACATGCTTGTGATTCCGTGAATTTTTTGCACGAGATAGTTAAGCCAAAGCTACCTAGAAATGGTAAGAACAAAAAAAAAAAAATGGATTGACGGCTGCATGAAATCTTTTCGAACGGTGCATTAAGTTTATATAAAAAAAAATTGTTTCATGTTATATTAGTTAATAGTTTCATTACATTAACATTAAAAAGTTAATACGACATATAATTTCATATTATTTAAGATAAGTTGATGTAGAAAGCTATAAGCTTATGTGTTTATATTGACTAACGTTAAAAATGAAAAAACCTAAAAAAAATTTAAATTAAAATTTTAAAATTTAAAAAGAAATTGNTTGCAGCATAAAAAACTTAAATTATAATAAGCTAAAAAAGAGTTAAAAATTGCATGCGGAATACAAATGAGACTTAAATACAAGTACAAAAATTTAAAATAAAAAAGAGAGCCTCAAATGTGAGAGACAAAAAAAAATGGAATTAATAAATGGCTTAAAATTAATATTTAAATTTTTTTTTTATAGCTCCGTTTTATTGTTGTATAATAAAAAAAAAAAAAAATGATTAACGTGAAATCAAGATAACGTTGCCGTTAAAGGAACTCTTCTGCCTGCGCTGTCTGGAACGTTATGAATAAAATTATGAATTGTTCTGTTATTCTTGTTGTTCCTGCTGGTCAAAATGATTGCCTTAAGATGATAAATATACCGAAAAATAAAGAATTTTCTGTTATAATAAGAAGGATACTCAAAGGAATAACACTTTACTTTCGCCACTAAATTGCTCAAAGTACTTTCAGGTCTTGCTTTGGGGTTATGCAAATAAGAGCAAAAAACTTTTTTAGAAAAACTGACGCAAGTTTTGATTAAATACTGGAGCTGCAACGTGGCAAGCATTAAGCATTGCTGGTACTGCTATTTAAACCTTAAAATAGCTATTTTTGAGAAAAGAATTGCAAGTAGCAAACAAAACAAATAAATGACAGACAAGCATTGATATTAACAGGGAAGTAAATAGGATTTTGCTGGTGCAAGACGAGTGTTTGTATTGCAAATAAGTTGAACAGATTTGTGTGGGCCAAACACTTAAGCGTCTGGCTTATAAATTCACATTAGACATATGACGGCCGAAATTGTCCGTTGTCAGAGCAAGTAGACTTGTTAGACTGTGTTACATGGTGATTTGAAAATTGTTTCAGCTAATTTGACGTTTGTGTGACGTATTTAGTGTTAATTTATTAAATTAAATGCGTGACAGCGTATAACACCGGTACGCAGAGCATAGGGTAAACATGCAGTACTGATAAATGGTGCTGCTTTCCATTGTATTTGTTGCTACATTACAATATCATTTGTTGTGATTGTATTTCTTCAACAGAGCTGAGTTGGAAAATGCCTAATTAATGCGTACAATTATTGACTATAAAGTCATTAGCTGCTTGTGTTCATGTGCACTTAATTATTGCTTCATACTATCCATTTCTGCTGCCTTGTTCAGTTGTAGCTCAATTAAAATGTGCTTGTTATTAATGGCATAACATTCATGTAGTCCTAAATATAATTCTTTGCTTTATTCGTTTAATGGCCTTGCGTGTTGTGGCGGAGAACAGCAATAGAATGTTAACAGCTTACTTAATGACAAAGTGTTTGCGCTGTAAAGGTGTGATGGGCAAATGTTATCGGAAATGCCAAAAACGTTTGCCAACAAAAAAAAAAAAAAAAA
>JXPQ01000153.1:43656-64424 GCA_001014675.1 Ephydra gracilis
GCAATTAAATTTTGCCTTTATGATTGTTGTTACAACGATTTTTGTTTTATTATTAATATGCTACGTTTTGCTTTTGTTATTTTTGTTTTGTTTTTGCTCGTCGGCTATGGCAATCATAGTTTTTCTTAAAAATGCAATTAACTGAGAATTATTAATGCGAAAATACAAAATTTAACAAGAAATAGTTACCAATTGTGCAATGTTATGAATATGAATCTAAAAAGTTTTCCATGTGTGTTTGACCTTCGTTAAGAAATTTACGCAATGATTTTTAAAGCAGGCAATCTGCAAATGGAATTTAATAGATAGCTTGCCATATAAGTTTTTCTCGTTTGAAACTATATGAATTTTTTTTTAATGCAATTTTAATTGGCCTAATATCACCCACCCGATTTTTGAATAACACATTTAACACCGTATTTGCTTGAGCTCGTGTTTAAATTCATGGCCAGACTAAGTGGTGGCATGCAGTATAAATCTGGAATTAGTTTTGCTAAGCTCTTTTTTATGTGACGCCTAGTTTTAAAAAACAAGTGTGCGTGCACTAAGTTCGTAGAAGCAATATTTCGGATTGGGCCGATTCCATAACAAGAATTAAAAAATATTCAAATGTAAGCAATAAAATCGAGTGCTATAAAAGCTTATTGTTCATATATTTAGAAATTATTTACAAACTACATTTGAGAACAAACTATTTCATTAGGTATTTATTTACAAAAACAGATATTAATTAAGATTATCGCCAAAATCGCCTCCTAATACAAACCCATTGTATAACTTCCTTCTATGCACAGAATGGACGTTGAGTTACTATTTCGTCAGATGCAAAATACTCCTTCGCTAACCGCAAAAAGCAGCTGTCACATTGAAAACTTCGGGTTATTGGTAGAATTATCGATTACATAAATGAAAAGAAAAAATTAAGTTTAAATTTATTAATTGTACGAAGTTAGATTTTATCATTATTTACATATGATCTGGAGCATGCCTTGTGTTATGTTATAACAAACAGATTTAAAGATGTCATTTTTTTTTTTTTTTTCTAAAAATTGGAAAATTTTTGTTAAAGCACCATATATTTCAAGTTTTGTGTTTTCATTTTATTGTAATTTCAAATTCAAAGTTCTAATTGAGTTTGTAACTGATGTTTGGCATAGATGGTCGATAACGTTATTCCAAACTTCACTTACATGTTCATCAACGATTTAGCACGAAAATATAGTTTTCAATCATTTTTGCGTCTGTTAGAATTTCTGAATTACGATTATCATTTACTCTGCTGTTAGTTTTTTTTAATGTGTTCAACTCTATCAATATCGTATATCACATATATATATATGACATTAGAATTCCTTCAATGATTATTTCGTCAATATTGCGCTCAAGTTGTAATACTATATGATGTCCAAAAATAACGAAATGGAATCCTGAGAAAAATCGAATTATCGCGTTCAAACTAATTCAGCGTATAATTCTTTTCAATCACACCATTGAGAACCAAGAGCGACAATTTGAAATGACCTTCTTATCGTAATTTTTTCGTGTTACGAAGAAAATTGCGTATTAAAAGTTCAAATCAAGTGTATTTGGGACATACATTGCAAAGTGAAAGCGATAAGCTTTCGGTATATTCCAGCACTCAGCCGATATTATTGTCATATCTTGTATTCAAAAAACAAAGATAATTCACCCTTATCGAATGCGAAAATATTCAAATTTCAACTTAAGTAATCATACGAAGCGGAACAAATGCGGAGTCAAGCAGAAAATTTGATATTCTATTCTTTCACGAGCAAGGAAGGTTGAATGCCTATGAAATTTATCGACTAAGCTACACTGGATATGAACTAATACTCATACGGTCGAAGACAAGTAAAGGAATTTACTTACCAAATAAAAAAATAAATAATTAAAATTAGTTTAGGAAATAAAAAATTTAAATGAAATTTTTGTTTACTGTATATGATCAATGATAAATTGACTAAATATCGTTAAATATATTATTTTCCTTGCATATTCGTGGCAATGTTTCATAGAAGACTCAGAGACCGGGGTTTAACTTCAGGGCAATGAAATTTGAAGATAAAGACAAAAATAAGACATTTCAAGTGGCTTAGCAGTAAGTGGTACAAGGAGAAATATAGCTCTTGGTGCTAGCTACAATTAATTTGTACGAACTCTGAAGAAATCCAGCAAATCCAGCATTACCTCTTACGAAAACTTCGATAAACTGGTAATAGCTGACCGATATAATAAGCTGATCGATATAATTGCTGTGGAAAAGAGGACTTCGTTTTGAAATTACATGATATAGTTCTTCCAAATTTCCGGATATAGCGATGGTTTTTCTTTGTCTGATGAGCGAGGGACATTTTATTTGGAAATTCCTTTAATAAGACAAATTCTTAGCGTACAATAGAATAGTTTGCATTTAGAAAAATAAAGATATGAAATGATAATTACATTTTTATTTTTTGTACATTTTGAATTTAATAAATGTAACCGACATTTTCGACCATATGACAGAGAAGTTCGCTAGCATATGCTCTTTATTGCTGGGTTAAACTGCAGTGTTGTACTGCGAACTAATATTTTTTGTACAAAAGATAATTGCAATTAAATAAAAAAAAAAATTGTGTTTAAGGTTTAAATACAATCGAAATATAATGTTTTACTTTAACAAAAATATTAATGGATAACTCCGTCGCAGGGCCAATAATAAAGAGCCGTGCAAATTAGCTCTCAGCTGATCATGGATACTGGCATCATACATTTTAAATTTTGTTCCATTCCATTTTCCATTCCATTTTTATTACTTCCATTTCAACGACACATAAATTATTATTTATAAATTTTGAGCGTTTAGCCTTTATATTGAATAAAATTGAAAAATGCGCCAATCGTATTGTGTTTGATACAATTTGTACCACAATTTGTATTGGCAACTGCACAATCAAAAGAATAATTCAAAAATTAACATTGTTGGCAACAGTTGTCTTCAAACTGTACAAATATCTTAAGGAACCAATGTGAACTACTATTTTTGCACAAAATAAATTTATTGTGAATTTTGTAATTAAGTCGTGCAACACTTAGTACAATATTCTTGTTGAATGTTTTAAGTCGTGGCAGTTTTAAGTAAAAACTCTCTTNAGTTCACATCACGATTTGCTTAACACAATTCCACACAACGTTGATGCTTATAAATTTGAAAAGACTGCACGGAAATGTAATATTGAATGCAACAGACTAATACGATTAAAAGCACCTCTGCAATCCTAATTCATCAATTATTAAATAAATAAAGTATGCACTAGATTTGTACTATTAAATTATTAAACACGCAGTAAAATTTACGCAAAGCCCTTAAAGATTTCAACAGATATTTTTGGCAAATATGTCAAAGCCACATNTAATTATTAAACACGCAGTAAAACTTACGCAAAGCCCTTAAAGATTTCAACAGAGATATTTTTGGCAAATATGTCAAAGCCACATGTCCTTGAAGGATTGCGGCAATTTGTGGAAACGGTAACAACAAACCAGAATAATCCAAATGCATTAAGCAGTCCAGCATTGATCAAAATAGCGTAAGTTTTAAAAACAAAACCAAATCATTATTGAAGCGTTCATTTTTTTAAAGATTGCATTTGCTTGACGAGCTTCCTTCTTCACGAGAAATTATATTCGAATATTTTGCGTTACTGGCTGAAATCTCGGTGCAGAACTATGTAGCAAACAATAATGTAGACGCACAAACCGGTCTGCCCGTGCACCATGCCAAGCAGCCAGCAACAAAACTATTGGTAGAAGATAATACTTTCGATAACGTACAAGAAGCATTAGAAAACCTTGTCTGTCGTGGCCCGAGTGCTTGGGGCTCAATAATAGCCGCATGGAGTATGGATCTAGTTGGTAGCTTATCTGATAAATATACGAAACGGAAGATGTCGATAAATGCATCATGCAACTATTGGCTAAACTGCAGTGCGATGCGTTGCTTATTAACGTTAATAAGCGCAAGTTTTCGTAAATTGACTAGCACTGAGACCGATTCCTGCGTGTCGGCGTTATTAAGTATGACAATTCGTCAAAATTACATTTGAAAAGCACTAATCAATTTCTATTCAGATGCGTTTTTGCGATATAGCATGACTTTCGACTGGGTGTTAGCGCGCTTGGGTGGTTATTTTCCAGGCAAGATCATTGCGCAAATTTTAAATTGTAGTTTGAAAAGATTTTCTGAAGAATTTCCGTGTCGTTTTGAATCTGAAATAGAAATATTAGATTACCTGTGTCTCGCACATGAGCCAGAGCTAAAGACAGCGCTAAAAGAAATATTACAAAATGGGTTTCAACCTAAAAAAACAGTAGATACATCTATCGTACCATTCTGCATGGTCTTGGCAAACTGCTCAGACGCGCTGCTCCAGAGTTTGGTGAGCGTATTTTTAGACATGTGTAAGTGAACTTGCAGATTTGCTACTGACGTAATTAAGCTAATCTATTGAAATCTTTTATTACACAGACAATGAAGACTTGTGCACGATTTTGATACAGAAGGCTCCTTTGTGGATGGGGAATAAAGTATTTGCGGAAATGCAAGGGAACATGTTTAACATAGCGCTACGGTTAAAGTCACATGGCGCACGGTTACTGGTAGCTATTGCAAAAACCGCAGACTTGCATTATTGGTGTCAAGATTTCATTGAATATACTCTACAAGAGTTAGAGCAGGTTATTCTGAATGCACGGCAATGCCCAATACTCAACGATCTATGCACGAAAGAATCGAAACAGTTATTGTGGAAGACTTGTTTGAGTGCAAATATATACGAACAGCAGACAGCAGTGCGCTTGTTATTGATAGTTGCTACTCAGCATCCGCACATTTATTTCCAATCAATCTCCGAGCTTTTGCGTAAATCGTATTCGTTAAACCAGAATGGATTAGGTGCTGTAATACGTTTGATTGGCGGACAAAGTGGCATTGTTGACTTTCCCGATATAAAGCCTGGCTTACTAATGCTGCTGGAAGATGTTCTATTGCAAGAACAATTTGAACGTATTCGATTCATTTCGCTTGCTACAGAACTGCATGATTTTGAATCGCTGAATACATTTCAAAATTTGAATACTCTTATGAAGTAAGTTCCAATGCTATTTAATAATCTATTTTGGGCTGCTACCGAATGCTTTGATTTTTTTTTTAAGATTCTAAAAGCCCTTTCTAATCGATTGACCTTATTATAAAATAACAAAAACTATTTCTGTCCTTCTGTACTGTCGTTCAAAACAAAAAAATTTCTTTCCAATTTAATTGCGCAAATTATTTTAAAAATGTTAATGAATATAAGGTCATTGCATTTAAAACTTTTTATTTATTAATTACTGCATTTAAATCAGTTTGTAACGGAATTCCTTTTTTAAAAATATTTTCGGAAGGTCAAAACAGAAAAAAAAAATACGAAAAAGATACAAGTTCAAAAACTTTTAGTTTTACAATGAAAATATTAAGAGTTTATTTAAAAAATTATCTTTGAAGTTAGTTGAAATAACTGTTCGTCGATCAGCGGTTCAAAATTTATTCCAGTTGCTTGCTAAAATTTATCTTTTTTTTTTTTAGAATGATTAAAAAGCAAAGCAGTCCTCATTTAAAACACCAGCAACTCAATACAACGCTAAATGAGTGTCTGCCCAAAATTTTGCAAATTTTGGAAGTTGTATTGAATAAGTTAGTTCTGTTTATGGATGAACGCGCAGCTCAACAGAAAGCAATGAAATTAGAGAATGCGAAAAATAATAACATGGAAGCACTTGCCTCATGCAGTAAAAAGAGAAAGACTACAAATGATATGAATGAAGCAGCAAAGAAGAATACGCAAAGGATGATGCTAGCCCACAAAATTGTGGAATTACTTAATTTAATTGAGGCAGGATCTAAGACAAGTGTTTTGCGCACAACTGAGGTAAAACTGAGAAGAACTCTATACAATTTTTTCAAGCTAAAACTCTCTTATCTGCAGGTTTTGAAGCTAGCTATGCTTACGGTGAAGTATTTCTTTATCATTTTAACTGAAGAAAGTAAGTTAAAATAACTACTCTTAATGAAATTAATTGTTAATTGACGTTTTAAAGATAATCTTCGGCGCATTGCTGCATCTCAGCGCTGTTATATGCTATTGCATCGGCAATGCTGTGCTCGTAAAGCTGCTCGCACGGCATGTTTGCGTGAACTTATTGAAGGAGCCTTATTTTACTATGGTTATTTGTTCAATCAACATGAAGACGCGGATATAGATGAGCTGGAAATACCAGACTCGGAGCTGGTTATGACTCAAAATCATCGTCATATTCATGGACCGAATTCAACGCGTACACTGCTGCATGTTGGTGTGATTGGCAGAGGTTTACGACCTGAAACTCTCAAGCCTGAAAGTGGTTGTAGTGCTGATATTCAACATTATTTTCTTAAAGCATTAGAGTCGTGTTGCGCGGAAACTGTCAGTTAATTATTTTCCAGTTAATAGCAGCAATTAAGTTGTGTTTTGATTTTACCAGGATCAACTAAATTCGGTCGAAGGTTATTCCGTCATATCATTACTTTTAGTTGAGCTGGTTTCCACTGACGTGATGTACAATGGTTTACCCTTCCCTGATGAAGAATTCACGAAAGTAACAATGGAGCGAGATTGTTTCATAAGGCGTGCATTTATTACTTCCCCAGTGCTTTGGTCAATAATGGGATTTGTTGCAACACATCGTCCAGCATTGTGTTTTTCCTCAGTGCTGCTACGTGCCTTGTGTGCCACATGCTTGCAGCAGTGGCGTGCAAAAAATGGTAAGTATTATTAAAAGCTTACATTTGCTAAAACTTCTAATAACTTATTTCATCAAAGTGAACAGATTTGAGGTGCCCGACCCGAATGAAGAACTTATGCAGTGCACCAAAAAATTGTTACAGCTCTTGTCGGTGGGACAATTACTGCCGCCACCTTTATCACAATTGCACATGATAATTGATCACTTTGAGGCTCCAGAAGTATGTCTACATATATGCTCTTTGTTAAATATTTTTTTATTGGAAACCTCAATTCCAGATTGCATTGCTGCTTAAGGAATGTGTTTGGAATTATCTCAAAGACCATGTACCATCGCCAGCACTATTTCAAGTTGATAGTAATGGGCTTCACTGGCGTAACACAGCGTCTTCAAAAATTCCACCTCAATATGTAGATACGCTACGCACTTTAATGCAGAAAAAGTTAACAAAATTAGGAAATCATTATTATCAAATGTTTGTGATGGCAGAGACAAATTGTAGCTTAGCGACAACAGCATCCATGAATCAGCTAAGTGATGACATGAATATTACTGAAAAACATGCGTAGCTGCGGCATTTTGACATTAAGTTCACTTTACATACTTTTTGTATTATAGCAAATAAATTATGTTAACATTTGAAGAAAAGCCGACCTATATCAGCCAGAATGTCTGTAGCCTTTTTCGTAAAAAACAAAGTCTTTAATTTTAAACAATTTATTACACATTTTAAATGTATTTTGATATCGTAAGTTTTAACTACAATTTTATAATTTAATCAGAAGCTGTCCAGCAGCTTCGCATTCAACACATATAGTGTGCAAATATAAAATTATGTACTAAAGCCAATAATATATAAAAGTCAAATCTGCTCAAAGGAGGAATATCCTTTAAAGATTTTCAAATGACTGAAATTTAGAGTAAACAAATAATCCTGTGTTCAATCGAAAAAAAAGTATAGAACACATGAATGAAATTATGTACAAATAATATTAGACAAGAAAATTGTTTAAATATAGTTTTTTTTTCTTTGCTTTTGGTATATTTAACATCAAAAATTGTATTGTCACGAGGTGTACATTTGGATAGAATGTTTTTAAAGCATTGGCTCTGCATTACCCAATCAATCAGAAAATATATTATTATTATCAAGAATCTTTAAAAAAACGCTTGCAACTTAAAATAGGAAGAAGCAAGTGATTCGGTAAATGCCAGCCAAACTAAATATTAACAACTTAAAAGAATTATCCATGTTTAGCAAAATATATATTAAGGGGATTCTCTTTGATTTAAATACATTTCCGACTGTGAAATTTATGTTAAGAAACAAAAATATATATTAATAGCATCCATTCTTTGAATTAAACTAGAAATTTAAAAATATTTTACTTTTTTCTATGATGGCCGGCAATTCGTAAGCTTGCGAACTGATATACAGGAAGTTAATTTTTTTGCGCGTCTCTTTAATGCTGAAGACTTTTTGTTGGTGGTATTTGATGAGGACGATGCCACCACTAGCTCTTCATTCATTGATGCATTGTGCGATGAAGACGCACAAGCATTACTTTGCTGTGCTTTTATTTCAGCTGCCGCCGCGGCTGCTTGTCGCGCCAATTCCTCTGCAGGAAGTCAAAATTTTAAGTATTAGTTTAGAGAGATTTAAATTGTAACTTACGATTCAAGTCATGTTCAGTAAAGTAGACTTCCTCCAAATCACGCTCTGTATCGTAGTGGAAAGCATCTAAGTAAGGCAGTACAGTGGAACATCGGTATTTGTCATTCTTTAAAGGTGGAATGGGCACCGGTGGTCCTTTTTCTTCTGGAACGCTTGTAAACCAACTGGCAAAGAGAAATACGCATGCTTGAAATAATTCCAAGTGTATTAATAGTAGAATTCTTACGGATCAAGTCGAATTTGCTGAATTGTATAACGTTTGGCAGGATCGGCTTGAAGCATACCGACTATAAGCACTGTTAAATTTGGATCAACTTTAATTAACCACTTCGGTGGTTCCCATTGCCCTCGACCAATATTTTCCAATAGCCGATATATATTATCCCCTTCAAATGGGTATAAGCCTGTACATAAATTATAACTGCAATAAATTCGAAATAAATTATTTTATTTTTTCCTTCAAGGCATGTTCAAATTTCTGCACTTACAGCGTTACACCACTACTCCAGATATCTACTTTTGTGCCGGAAAAGCTCTCATGACCATTTGCTATTTCTGGTGGTTGAAATGCTGGTGAACCTTGCCCTGTTGTGCAGGTATCGTCAGCCGCAAAAAGATCTAACTGCTCAGCTACTCCAAAATCCGATATTTTAAGCGTTTCATCAAGGGTTAGTAATAAATTGCCGGGTTTAATGTCCTTATGTATTACCCGGCAACCATGTAAATATTCCAGCCCATTTATTAACTGCACAAAATAGCGATGTGATTGAAAAAGCGGTAGTTTCTTATCAGGCGCACTATCCACAAGTTCCTGAAATAGTTAAAAATAACTGAAATACTTTGTTTGAATGTTAGTTTTTGTAGTAAACCTGCAGTCCTCCCACACAATACTCCATTATTAAATACATTTTCTGTTTTTCTTCATTATAAAGCACATCCAGGAGTGCTACAACGTTTTTATGCTTCAATTGCTTCAGTAACTGAATTTCACGTTTTACATTCTGCTCTCCATTTGGTATACGTCTCAATTTTCGTTTCGTTAAGATTTTAACTGCACGGCGACTCAAATTTTCCGAATCCATTGCTTCTTTAACCTTGCCATAAGAGCCTTCGCCCAAAACATCACCCATTACGTATTTGCCGACCATTTTTAATTTCTTTTTTTTTTGTTGATAAATAATTTCAGCACTATCAACGCGGTTAAAGAACATATTGCCTATATCCAACGTCGCCAGATCCAATGTGTCAATGTCATCGTCATCAAGCCATGTTACTTGTGGATGCTGATGTTTTTGTTCATTTGGCTCCAGATTATTCCCACATGCTGTCATATCCAATTCATTTTCGGAGTTTGTATCGATATGAAAATTTTTATTTGCCAGCAGCACTTTAAGTTCTTGATTGTCCGGGGTAGCATCAACCTCGATATCATTTAAGAATGAAGCTGCTTTAGCGCCCGTCATCGTGTGGTTGGCACTAATTTCATTAATAGTTATTTTGGCTTCAGCTTCCATGTCCTTTCTACTGTTTACGGTCATTGGTGATATATGCATACAAATAGTAGTACTTCGAGTAAGGCATAAATAAGGCGTTGGTTAAGTGTAGCTTTCAGTATTGACTAGATAATTTTATTTTTAACAAAATGTATTTGTTAATGTAATTTCGAATTTCAGCCGGATTTGATGGTTCTTTCACCCAGGCTTTGGTATTTTTTTTTCTTTTTTCTTTTTTTAATAAAATGCATGTAAAACTCTGCTGAAGGGCAACACTTGATTCCGCTGGGTCACATTTTCATGTCATTTTGCGATTTAAATGCTTTAATGATATTGCACTTAGAATTTAATCAATCAAGTAAGCTTTTGTTATTTGTATGTATGAATATTAAGGTATTATTGCTGTTTTAGCGCATTCGTTTGAGTTTTTATGAATTAAACTATAATTTTTATGTAAATGTACTAAGTTACATCGGCACTTGATTTTTTCTTTACATTTGTTAATTTATTATGCAAATTGACAGCACTGCTTACTTTGTTTTCTTTTTGGCCTGCTATTCTTCATGACCTCTGCAGTGTTGTATGTATACGTATGTGCACGAAACGCAACAAAATGGCATGAAACAAAATGAAAGCATAATTGCGAAAGGTGTTCTATAGTTTTTGTCTAAAATTTTTAGTACAGCATTTTTATAAATCTGTTTCTTAATAATTCTGTAAAATAGTTCATTTCATGACTGTGCTAAAATATTTTTTCAATTGGAAAGCATATCATTTCAAAACAATGCTCAGAAGCTACAATCACAAAAATTAAAATCTCAGTGTAGTATTTGAAGCATTAGATCACCAGATAAACTCCAACTGTTGTAAAATGTGTTTAAGAGGTTAATTTGAAAATAAACGAAATATTGCGCACTACTGCCATAATTCGTGTTTAAATTTGATTAATCCAATAACTGGGTCAAATAGAAGAAAAAACAAAACTATGCAGAACCAGCCAAATGTTATACAAGTTCATGTTACAATTAATTTATTTAAAATTTTCTTAATTAAATAAATACCACGTTCAATATTTCGAAAAATCTTGAAAAACGAATTTTATGTGTAACATACGAAGTTATAAGATTTTGCTCAATTGAAAATGCAGAACGTTTTAATTTGCTGTGGATTTTAAGATTCAGGATCTTTCAATACGTCACATGTCGGGAAGCTCTTTAAGCAAAAAATTTATGTTGTTAACAGTTATAGAAGTTATGATATTATTAAACTTGATTTACAAAACGTTGAACTTCAAAAATAAAAAGCAAAAATGTTTTATTTTTTTATTTATTAAAGGAAAGTCTAAGGTTAAGACTTTTTTGGGTGTTATCCGTTTTAATGACTTTTTTTTGTATGAAGATTGCATAATGATAGCTCGACGGCTAACTTTCCGCTTGCCATCATATTGGAAAATTTTTCAAATGAACAGAATGTCTTTATTGTTCAATGGTCTATTGGAGGTATGCAAAAGTAAATTTTCCATTCATATTCGAGACAGCGCTTCAAAGTAAGTAACTTTCGATGAAATTACCAATAGAAAGATTATTCTTGCTAATTTTTTAAATTAATATCCTTGTGTCGTCTTTTTGTAGTATCATGATTATAGTAATTTGAATATCATAAAAAACTAAATAATAAATGTTTGCATAAAATATATAAAAAGAAGCAAATTCACCATAAAAGATAAATTTTTTAAATGCCATTATGTTTCTTTACGCCAGTGATATCCAAAGGAGCACAATTGCCATTGGTGGATGCTGCAGCGAACGAACATGTGAACGGGATGGTGAAAGTATAAAGGTATGAACCGAAGATATACGGTATGGAAAGCAATTTCTCTCATTTACATAAAAGAAAAATTAATATCAAAAATATAAAATTCTTGGTTAATCAAGGCTTTTTACCAATTTGGTTTTTAAATTGAACAAGTGAGCTTATTCAAGGCATTTAATTTGTCTGCGTTAAAATGTGCAAAATTTCTGTAAAATTGAATTCGACTTACTACAATTCTGTGTATTTTTATTATTATAAAGAAAAAAGTAAAAAAGGAGTATCGGTTATCCTTTAAATTAAAATAATCATATAATATGACTATTCGAGCTAGATGAACCAAAAATAAGCATCAAGAGTCGTAGTAGAAATGGTCGAAAATGGTATAAATACGGAGAAATGACAAAATGTTGCTAAAATTTATGTAATTAAAGTGGACAAAAATAGGGTACCATCTTAACTGTTATTGATTGTTTGATTCCAATCTGAGTGGTGGTAGTCGCAGAAGAGGAAGACTGATCCATGATTTTGGACGCAGCAACGCCTGGTATTTGCAACACGAACCCCACGTGGCTGTGGCAACAGCCTGTACAAACNGTTTTGGACGCAGCAACGCCAGGTATTTGCAACACGAATCCCACGTGGCTGTGGCAACAGCCTGTACAAACCCTAACAAAACTATATATTATGAATATTGTGAATTTCGGAAAACCATCAGTTTTGTTTTTGAGTAAATTAGGTTGGATGGTCGATACAAAATTTGCTAAAATAACACACATCATGGATTGTGAGGAATTAGTTGCTTTTGTTGTTCTTAAATAACTCTGGTGGTAATTTATTATGTAACTTATCATAATTGAAAAACGAGTTTGTGTTAGACCTAAAAAAATTATAAAAAAAGTATTTACCAAGAATATAAATACTTTGATAAAAGCTTAAACGACAGAAAAGAATATCTAACCATACTGTATATATTATCCTAGGGTATGCTGCATCCTTTTGTATGATCTTTTAGTTGTCTCTACCTGAACTGTTTTATTCTGTTAGACGAACTAAACTAGTTATCAAACTTACGTAAAGAAGAAAGAACTGTTTGGGACGCATATACTTTAAGATTTCCATAAGCAGTTTTACGATACTTAAAAAATCCAATTAGGAAGGATTATGAACATTCCTCGTGTGCAAAAGTAGAAGGATCTACGCATTTTCATGCAGAAATAGACAATTTTTTTGTTTTTTTTAATGCGACTGTCAACGATTCTGTTTACAAAAAGAGATCTTTTGGAATTTCACTGAAATCTGGGTTGTAATTCAAAGTTACCTAAATGAATTATCGAAAAGCAAATTTTTCGTAAGATGATGGCGCTTTCTGTGATGATGACATTGAAAATTAGCAAAGTCAAGTAAATTAGATCTTTTGGTTGGTTAGGTCGTTCGCAGAGTAGGAACGCCAAGCCTGCATGGGGCAGACTAGGTACTGCTAGACGGTTTATTGCAAGATATACGAATTTGGCGCATTCATGTGCAATGCATTGGAAAGACTGACTTCTTAACATGCCTATTGCCTAATTTACCATATTTAATGGAACGTGCATTCAAGATTACTGCTCACGGAAAAAGTGCTAAGAATTATTTTCTTTAGCTTGGGAATGGTAGATTTATCCTTCGCAACAAGAACACATATTTTTATTCATTGTAATTACAAGTTAAAGCCAATTGTTAANTAAGTTAAAGCCAATTGTTAAAAAAAAATCAGCCTTTCACCATTTTATTAAGAAACGTCTTTTAAGTTTTAATTATTTCAGTTCCGTTTTTCCAAGTAAATGACTGTGAATTGTAATGATGCCTGCAAAATATTAGCGCTAGAAATGGTTAAATATTTATATTTTTATTAATTTCTTCAAATGTCTTCAAAAATAAAAAAGAGAGAGTTAAATAAAAATTGAAAGTCATTGTTACAAAAAAAAAAAANTAAAATAAAAATTGAAAGTCATTGTTAAAAAAAAAAAAAATCTGGAGCAGACGTTCTTGGAAGTATTTCGTACCGAATTCAAATTTCCCAATTTATAAAGAGAAAATAATTTTGAGAGCGTAAAAAGGAAATTATTTTAGTTTTTCACGTTCCAGAATCTGAATAGTAGAGATTCTAGAAAACTTATTGGATCCATTGACTTAACAAAAACCCAAGAATTTGTCAATTCTGTTCATTGAAAATATTAATTATTTCTTTTACACTCTTAGCCCAATTCTTATACTCGAATATTAACGGTTTTCTGTTATATATGTACATCATGTGTTTTGTATGGTTTAATTCATACATGCGTACATTCCCTGGGTAATAAAAGGTTTTCAAATGTGTTTTGTATATGACTTCAATACTTAAAATCCATTCTTAAATATAATTGTTAAAATAAAAAATTCGTTGAACTGTTTAATTGTTCATGTATTTTACTTACATATCTCAGTATGTATACAAAAATATGTACATACCTTAAAGCGAAAATACAAAAGTTTACAGTGAACAACGACTACAAGCATTGCTTACTTAAATATTATTTTGTGCTAAGACTAGTTTAAATTTACATTAAATTAAAAGTCGATGTTTAAAAAATAAATACAGCTAAAACTTGTATGTAAAAGTATAAGAAAAAGTACCTATTCATTTGTATATAAGCACAGTTATTATTAGGTTTTTAATTTGTAAACAAAATTTTCGTGTTATTAAAGCATCTCGTGAATTCAATATTTCATTTCTTTTAATTTTAATTACATAAATAAATATCTATGGCTTCATTTTGTTAGTTCCACTAACATTTACTTAAACCTTCGAACCGATTTTAACTTACTGCTATACTAGTATGTCCTTATGAAGCTAAAGAGTATGTATGCTTTTCTCAAACTTTAAGTTATGTCTAAACCCAAACCAACATGAAATTTATATCATTTCATATAAATTTTAAGGAATTATTCTATAATTCAAGTCTTTATATTTGAACTGCACTTATTAATTAGTTTGCCTTGAGCTTAGGTGACACGATATCATTATTATTCAGTTCCTTTGGCAGATTAAGCTCCGAGCTGATATCAGATTTTTCGATTTGCTGTTGATCCTTTGATTTCTTGTAGCTTTGCACGTAGAAGTTCATAAATAAGCAGAAGAATATTGTTGCATTCAGTAATAATAACGCCGATATAAACTTCGAGAACTGGCATTGTGTGCTAATCAATGCGCGTGTACAGTGAACGATGCAAAGAATAAATTGTGCCTGTAAACGAAAAAGTCGAACAGTTAGTTAATTAAAAAAATTTGAATTAAATTTTAAATACTTTTTGATGTAGCGATATCCAAGCTATTTGCTCAACTATACTGTTGTTCTTAACGAGGTATTTAACATATAAAATAAACCAATTCTGATACACTTTTCAGCCTAGCAGTTCTGAGACTAATCCACAGATGGCGCTAATAGTATTAAATCTATATAATTTTTATTTATCTCAACCTTCAAAAGACTTGCATACCACTTTGATAGCTGTTGGACACTTAATTTATGGGATAGAGTTTTTAGAGTGAAATAAGTTTTGTTTATGTTTGAAGAAATTGGATAAAAAAATTTTGTGTCTTCGTGTCGTTCGTGTACCATTGCTTTTTGTGGAGAGCCAAAAATACAGACATTGCACCAGCAAAATCAATCATTGAGTAGTGGTTTGCTAAGTTTGAACGAGGTGAAAGTTCATCGACGATACGTGCAGTGGACGGCCAAAAGAGGTTGTTACTGACGGGAAAATTAAAAAAGTCCACAAAATAATTTTATATATCCGAAAATTGGTTTGAATTGCGATATCAGACACTGTGAAGATATCAAAGTAACGTGCGAAATATATCGGGCATGTATATTAGTATATTTGGGTATGAAAACTCAATTCACAGCGAATGCCACACGAACTTACAATCGACCGAACATAATAACGTATTGATGGTTCTGTTCAGTGTTTGCGTCTGTTGAACCTTAAAAAACACGTTTTTATGCCTTGTTCAGTCACGATGGATGTGACAAGGCTCTATCATTTCATCAATGGTCATCTGAGTGGAGCGCTAGTGGTGAACCAACTCCAAATCTTTGGAATCGAAAGGTTAAGGCATCACTACTTTGAGATATACTTGCTGTTATGATCACTATGGGCATTTGAGCGTGTAAAGCACGAAATCACTGAAAAAAGGTTCCATTGGCAGAAGACGAAATTGTTGTCCCATCAGAATAATGCAGCGTGACACGAATCAATGAATCGCGATATTGCATGAATTGGGCTTCACATTCCATCCGCATTCAGTGTATTCTTCATATCTGGCATACATCCTTTTCTCAAACCTCAATAGAAAGCTCATTGGAATGAAATTCACTGAAACTGAGGCCTTTTTTTAAGCTAAACATAAATTGAAAATGGAATCGAAAAATTGCCTGACTTCTACAATAGCTGATTCGCTCTCGAAGGCAACCATTTGGAGTAATAAAGTAAAATTTTATCAGAAAAATATTTTTAAATTTTTAACCTAAGACAATTTCCATCCCAACTGTTTTAGCTGGCATACAAACCGGTCAATCAGAATTAGATTCTGATGTTGAACGTCTTTAGTTATTGAGGATATAGCTTAGAAATTTTATATTTTATCAGTGTCCGACAAGCGAGGTTACTTTATCGATATTTTCAATATGTAGCTGCACTTCAGACTTGTCGTTTATTATTATGTTCTTGTGTAAAAAAACTATTTCCTTTTAAAGCTGTACGATTGAAAAATTATATTTCAACATTGTATTAGAATGAAGAAATAAAAAACATTCTAACGAATCTGGTCAAAATCGGTTGCTTTTTAGAACAATTCCTTTGAAGTTCTTTTAAAAAACCTTATTGGTTTTGAATAAAACCCTATGAAATTTTATCGATATATAAAATGTTGGATAGACGATTTTCTAGCACAAGTGGTGAAGACGGTTCCTAAAGGGGCAACCAGAAACAATGTTTTGAATTTAAAATTTTTTGAAAAATATTATTTCATTACAAACAAATCTTTTTTATAACTGCAAAAATAGAATTTTTCCAATGAGAAAGTGATTAGAATTGGTAGTGTATCTTCAATTTGGCATATCTTAATATAATTTTGCAATATTTCTATTTTACTTTTATTATTTAATAATGAACAAAATTATACTCTTAAGTAAACAAGTAATATTTTGGAATAAAAAATGAAATAATCAGAAGAAGAAGATACTCAGATACTTCAGATTTTGGAGGAGGGTATTGGAACATTGGCTTAACTGAAGATAATTTTATAATTTTTTGTTTGTTATTTCAATTTAAGCTACTGTTTATGCCTTTTCATTTCAGATCCATACGTTTATGCATAAACATTTTATTATACTTAGTAAAATGTCATAAATTAATCTTTACGAAATACACATTTTTGGCGTATAACAAAAATAACAATTAAGTATAATACGTATATTGTGCTTTAGGTTGCGGTTTGCAAGCAACGAAAAATTTCTTTGGTATTTCCATTTTTTACGTAAAGACAATCAAAATTATTGCCCTGCTACATATTTGTGATACAACACAAAACATGTTTTGATCAGCAAAACAACCAAAAGTAGAACCTGTTACAAAATGCACTCTGATCAAGGTCAAGCTTAAGGGTTTTTTTTTAACATTTTCTTTTGAAAAGTACGAAAAGTAGATGTAGTGTAAATCGGACGAAAGCAACGTGAGTGGAAAATCTGAGTAAACTAAAAAAATAATGCAACATAAGCAAACTGCATTTTTGTGAAGGACAGCAAAGTCCACTTGTCAGTGCACCAAAAAAATCGCATTTGTATGGGTAATAATACACTTTGCCAATGAAATTGGCAATGTGTATATTAGTTTTGGTCATACGTTTGTAACGCCCAGAACCAGCGTTCGGAGACCTATCAAAATGTAAACCAATATGATCAGAATCACCACAGAAATTGATTTAACCATGTTCGTCCATCCGTCCGCCCGTCCGTATCCAAAAAATTGAAAGAATGGCTTGAGCTAGATCAAGCCTTCTTTGAAAAAAGTTTATTCCTTTTGAAATTGGTCAACATCCAACCATTATTTCGTGGACCTCCAGTACACTTATTTGTACATATATTTATTTAAAATTATGGGCTTAAGCTTACTGCAGCCGTTAGAATTCATATTTTAAAGGTAGGCGGGAAATTAGAACATGTAACCGTGTTCCATTAATGGACATGATTGAAGTAAACATGGACATGAGGTACCCCCAAAATACCTATAAAGTCGCAAAAGAGGCTTTATGCAGAATTTTCGACATTTATCATTTAAATTGAACAAAATTTCATTTACAATGAACATATAACATATAATGAAATGAATGTGTCGACAGAAAATGGATTTGATTCGATGCAAAT
Source organism: Ephydra gracilis (assembly GCA_001014675.1). NCBI lineage: Eukaryota > Metazoa > Arthropoda > Insecta > Diptera > Ephydridae > Ephydra > Ephydra gracilis. Next base: position 61,902 of record JXPQ01000153.1, read on the forward strand.
CAGTACATCTATGTGGTCCCGACTGAGGCTTTGAATCTGAATTACACATATTTATCATTAAAATTTAACAAAATTTTATTATATACTGAACATAAATATAATCAGTGTGTCTACCAAAAAGAAGACCTGATTCCATGAAAATTGGGGAGACCTCTAGTACGCCTATGTGGTCTCAATAGAGGTTTTAATGCAGAATTCTGCACACTTATCATTTCAATTTAACGAAATTTCAGTATTGAATGTTAATAAATATAATTAATGGGTATATCAAAAATGAGCTTGAATATATTCAAATTAGGGGTACCTCCAGCACACCCATGTGGTTTCAATAGAGGCTTGAATGCTTAAATATACTCAATTATCTTTTTAATTTAAGTAAAGAACACTATTGAGTGAAAATGAATGCAATTAATGTGGTTACCAAGCATGGTAGTGATTGTATGAAAATGAAAGCTATCTCCAGTATACCTATGTAGTCTCAATAAAGGCTTTGGTGCTTAACCATGCATAGGTTACTTTTAAACTTTTTGATTCATTTAAGATAGTGTAACTCTCCGATTTTTATTTAATATTCAAGCAACATGTATTATACTGTCGGCCTAATCCGACTGTAACTTTTTTACTTGTTTTATATTTCAACACGTACGTCAATGATTAAAAATAATTTGAAAAAGTTATAAAATGAATGAGAAGGTAAATATAACTGAATCACGATGCTCAGCAAAATTCAATTAACTACTAAACATCACTGGTTTTAAATATTTCCTTTAATATAACAATGCAACAACAGCTTATGACAAAATAAAAGGAAAGAAAAATTAAAGAAACTGCATTATCATTTGCAAAACCATTATAGAATGCTTGAGTTACTATTGCGTTTTCTCATATAAGCTAATGGTATATGAGCATCGTTCTGTATGATCAAGTTAGTTGTCATTACCGCAATCCGTTCAAAAAATGAAGCTTAAATAGTGCTCATAGTTTTTCAAAAGGTATAAGTTTTAATAATTAAGGAAACCATTTAAATCGTTTGTCTGTGATAACTTAAAGTCGGTTTTACTTGCGAAACGAATATATAACTTTTAATTGTATTGAAGAATTGTTGCAGGCGTATGCAAAATAGCACGTTTGAAAAGTAAAACAACTCCGTTACATGAGTCAATAAAACAAGTTGTTGTAACTGCAGTGCGTCACTGTTGAAAAGACAATTTAATGCGATGCATGGTATGTGAATTAAAAATTTTGGTATATAATTTTATTTTGAAGAAAAAACAGTCAATGTTTTTTTTTATAATATTTATTTTAAATAGCCTTGCTCACATTTTCAGCTTTAAAGCACAAATGCTGGAATACAGAAAGGAAACGAGCTACGTCGTAAGAGTATGGGTTTTTTTTTTTTTTTGTTTTTGATGCACTTGCAACATGACTAAAAGTCCACCGGTGTTTGTTCAATTTTAATTACCGCTTATTATGGCTGAATAACAAAACGCTTGCATTGCTTGCATAATAAGCTGCTAGGCCAACCGAATAAAATTGAGTATGTTCGAGCGTAATTGAATTCTTGGCAAACCATTTAATTCAACTTTTTCAACTATCGCTCCATTAGCAACAAAATTAGTGCATTAGATGCAACGATGGAATTAGCTCATAATGATTGCTAGTAAATTGGTAAAGCGTATCACTCGTATAGAATATTATACGTCATACCACGTTGTGCTTCAGGAAGCCTGTTAATTTTGATTAAGAGCAGAAAATACAAGAATCCGCTATATCTGTATTTGTGAATATTTTGAAATATTTTATATTCGTTTTTATCTAGAGTAAAGATAACCAAGAAAAAAGTAATAATAAAAATTAATAAAAAAAAAAACAAGTAAAAAGGTTACAGTCGGCTAGGCCGACAGTATAATACACATCGCTTGACATATACAGTTTCTTAAATTAATCTGGATTAAATTCATTAATTATGGCAAATTTTTTGTACGCCCTTTTTGTGGATGACATAGGTGTCTGATTTCAATGCATCAGTAGTACGTACTTTTATTATATTTGTTCAATTAAAACTTGAATTTTGCAAAATTTAAAAGTAACCTATGAATGATTAAGCACTAAACTCTTTATAGAGACTATACAGGTGAATTGGTGGTAGCCCTAATTTTCATAAAATCAATCCCATGTTTGGTAGCCACATTAATTATATGCATTTTCACTCAGTACTGAGATTTCGTTAAATTAAACAGATAATTGAGCATATTTCAGCATTCAAACTTCTATTCAGACCACATGGGTGTACTGGAGAAGGAACCTCTAATTTGCTTCCAATCAAGCTCATTTTTGATGCAACCATTTATTATATTTATTTTCACACAATACTGAAATTTTGTTGATTTTAAAAGATAATTGAGCACAATTCAGCATTAAAGCCTCTATTGAGACCACATANCATGCAATCAAGAATTTTTTTTGGTACACACGTACCAATATATATGTATTTTGAGGGTATTATGAAATTTCATTAAATTT